>CAUPSL010001255.1:15000-66290 GCA_963514005.1 Raja brachyura | reverse complement strand
ATCCTCTGCATGTCACTCGATCCAGGCAGCACAATGGCGCAGCGGTAGAGTTGCTGCCTTGCAGCGCCAGAGTCTCAGGTTCGACCCTGACTACAGGTGCTGCCTGTGCGGATATTTTAAAGGCGGAGATTGATTAGTAAGAGTGTCGGGGGGGTTACGGGGGAGAAGGCAGGAGAATGGGGTTGAGTGGGAGAGATAGATCGGCCATGATTGAATGGCGGAGTGGACTTGATGGGTCGATGTCAACCCTTGTGACTCACAAACTTGTAACCCATGATGGAAAGTGGCCATCACCCCTAACATGAAAGAAATGTTAACAAACCCCTTTTGGTTTCTTTAAAGCAGTCCTACTTTTGTGCTTCTCCTCATCTCCGCCCTGTGCTTAACCTGCAGAAAACATGCTGAAAGGGGAGAAGGACCCGAAGCACCGACAGCAGTCCAAGAACGCGGGGAAGAACGTTGAGGAGAGAACACAAGACTCGCAGGTGAGTGGTAAACGTTGCTGGGCATTTAGTGCCATCCCTGCCTCGACTAATTGGCCTGCCTAAATTGAGGAAGGACTTAGAAAACATAGAAACATAGAAAAATAGGTGCAGGAGTGGGCCATTCGGCCCTTCGAGCCTGCACCGCCATTCAATGTGATCATGGCTGATCATCCAACTCAGTATCCCGTACCTGCCTTCTCTCCATACCCTCTGGTCCCCTTAGCCACAAGGGCCACATCTAACGCCCTCTTAAATATAGCCAATGAACTGGCCTCAACTACCTTCTGTGGCAGAGAATTCCCGAGACTCACCACTCTCTGTGTAAAGAATGTTTTCCTCATCTCGGTCCTAAAGGAATTCCCCCTTATCCTTAGACTGTGACCCCTTGTTCTGGACTCCCCCAACATCGGGAACTCCTATACTCAAATCCTTTCGCTATGAATGCTAACATACCATTTGCTTTCTTCACTGCCTGCTGCACCTGCATGCCTACTTTCAATGACTGGTGTACCATGACACCCAGGTCTCGTTGCATCTCCCCTTTTCCTAATCTGCCACCATTCAGATAATAGTCTACCCTCATGTTTTTGCCACCAAAGTGGATAACCTCACATTTATCCACATTATACTGCATCTGCCATGCATCTGCCCATTCACTCAGCCTATCCAAATCACCCTGCAGCCTCCAAGCATCCTCCTCACACCTAACTATACCCCCCAGCTTGGTGTCATCTGCAAATTTGGAGACTTCCTTGTGATTGAGGCAGTGCAGCGTAGGTTCACGAGATTGATCCCTAGGATGGCGGGACTGTCATATGAGGAAAGATTGCAAAAACTAGGCTTGTATTAAAAACATATAAAATAGGTGCAGCAGGAGGCCATTCGGCCCTTCGAGCCAGCACCACCATTCATTACGATCATGGCTGATTGTCCCCAATCAATAACCCGTGCCTGCCTTCTCCCCATATCCCTTGACTCCACTAGCCCCCAGAGCTCTATCTAACTCTCACTGGAGGTCAGAAGAAATGAGGGGGGATATTATAGAAACATATAACATTGTAAAAGGACTGGGCAAGCTAGATGCAGGGAAAATGTACCCAATGTTGGGCGAGTCCAGAACCAGGGGCCGCACAGTCTTAGAATAAAGGGGAGGCCATGTAAGACTTGAGGTGAGAAAAAAACGTTTTCACCCAGAGAGTTGTGAATTTGTGGAATTCCCTGCCACAGAGGGCAGTGGAGGCCAAATCACTGGATGGATTTAAGAGAGAGTTAGATAGAGCTCTAGGGGCTAGTGGAGTCAAGGGATCTGGGGAGAAGGCAGGCACGGGTTATTGATTGGGGACGATCAGCCATGATCACAATGAATGGCGGTGCTGGCTCGAAGGGCCGAATGGCCTCCTCCTGCACCTATTTTCTATGTTTCAAGCGTTTCACTGGCTGGTTTATTTTATTTTCGAGATACAGTGTAGAAACGGGCTCCCCAGCAATCCCCGCACATTAACACTGATCTGCACACACTAGGGACAATGTAAAATTACAGTGCATTCAGAAAGTATTCAGACCCCTTCACTTTTTCCACATTTCGTTACGTTACAGCCTTATTTTAAAATGGATTTTTAAAAAATTGTTTTAATATTAGAACATGTTTCCATATTTTTTTTAATGGAAACATTTTTTGCAGCAGACATGTTTCCAATGTTGGGGGAGTCCAGAGCCAGGGGCCACGTTTTAAGAATAAGGGGTTGGCCATTTAGAATGTTGATGAGGAAACACTTTTTCTCACAGAGAGTTGTGAGTCTGTGGAATTCTCTGCCTTAGATTATTAAGGGTTTGGACACGCTAGAGGCAGGAAACATGTTCCCTATGTTGGGGGAGGCCAGAACCAGGGGCCACACACACAGTTTAAGAAAAAGGAGTAAGCCATTTAAAACGGAGACATTTTAATGGCTTAAATGGCTTAAGTGGGAAGGAACTGCAGATGCTGGCTTAAACCAAAGATAGACGCAAAATGATGGAGTAACTCGGCATCTCTGGAGTCAGGGGAGAGGGAGACACAGAGATTGGGAAGTGTAAGGTGTGAAAACAGGACAAAGGGAATTGAGATCAAGGGAAACGTAGAATAGATCGTTGTTAGCTGGGAGAAGATAACTACAAAACAAACAGTGCAGTCTGAATAAGGGTAGACAAAAATGCTGGGGAAACTCAGCGGGTGAGGCAGCATCTATGGAGCGAAGGAATAGGTGACGTTTCGGGTCCAGACCCTTCTTCAGACTGATGTGGGGGGTGGGAGGGGGCGGGAAGAAGAGAGGAAGAGGTGGAGCTAGAGGGCTGAGGGAGAGCTGGGAAGGGGAGGAGAAAGCAGGGACTACCTGAAATTGGAGAAGTCAATGTTCGTACCGCTGGGGTGCAAACTGCCCAAGCGAAATATGAGGTGCTGCTCCTCCAATTTGCGGTGGGGCTCACTCTGGCCATGCAGGAGGCCCGAGGACAGAAAGGTCGGATTGGGAATGGGAGAGGGAGTTGAAGTGCTGAGCCACCGGGAGATCAGGTTGGTTAGTGCGGACCGAGCGGAGGTGTTGGGCGAAGCGATCGCCAAGCCTGCGCTTGGTCTCACCGATCTAGATCAGCTGACACCTAGAGCAGCGGATGCAATAGATGAGGTTGGAGGAGGTGCAGGTGAACCTCTGCCGCACCTGGAAAGACTGCTCGGGTCCTCGAATGGAGTCAAGGGGCGGGGAGTGTAACATTTCCTGCGGTTGCAAGGGAAAGTGCCAGGAGAGGGGGTGGTTTGGGTGGGAAGGGACGAATTGACCAGGGAGTTACGGGGGGAGCGGTCTCTGCGGAAAGCCGAAAGGGGAGGAGATGGGAAGATGTGGCCAGTGGTGGGATCCCGTTGGAGGTGGCAAAAATGTTGGAAGATTATCTGTTGTATGTGATGGCTGGTAGGGTGGAAGGGGGACTCTGCCCTTGTTACGAGTGGGGGAATGGGGAGTGAGAGTATAGAAGAGACCCTGGTGAGAGCCTCATCTATAGTTGAAGAGGGGAAAACCCTGTTTCATAAAGAATGAGGACATCTCCGATGCCCCGGTTTGGAACACCTCATCCTGGGTGCAGATGCGGCGTAGACGGAGGAATTGGGAGTAGGGAATAGAGTCCTTACAGGAAGCAGGGTGGGAAGAAGTGTAGTCCAGATAGCCATGGGAGTCAGTGGGTTTGTAGTAGAATAAGGGTCTCGACCCGAAACGTCACCCATTCCTTCTCCCAAGACATGCTGCCTGACCCACTGAGGCACTCCAGCATTTTGTGTCTATCTTCACTTTAAACCAGCGTCTGCAGTTTAATAGACAATAGGTGCAGGAGTAGATCATTTGGCCCTTCGAGCCAGCACCGCCATTCAATGTGATCATGGCTGATCATCCCCAATCAGTACCCCGTTGCTGCCTTCTCCCCATATCCCTTGACTCCGCTATTTTTAAGAGCCCTATCTAGCTCTCTCTTGAAAGCATCCAGAGAACCTGCCTCCACCGCCCTCTGAGGCAGAGAATTCCACAGACTCACAACTCTCTGTGAGAAAAAGTCTTTCCTCGTCTCTGTTCTAAATGGCTTTTACTCCTTATTCTGAAACTGTGTGTGGCCCCTGGTTCTGGACTCCCCCAACATCGGGAACATGTTTCCTGCCTCCAGCGTGTTCAAACCGTTAACAATCTTATATGTTTCAATGAGATCCCCTCTCTTCCTTCTAAACTCCAGAGTGTACAAGCCCAGCCGCTCCATTCTCTCAGCATGTGGCAGTCCCGCCATCCCGGGAATTAACCTGGTGAACGCACACTGCACTCCCTCAATAGCAAGAATGTCCTTCCTCAAATTAGGGCCACGTCAGTGGATATTGTTAAGGCAGAGAGAGAGAGAGAGAGATAAGATTTTTGATTAGTACGGTAGTTATGGGGAGAAGGCAGGTGAGATAGCCCAGCCTATGGCGGAGTGGATTTTGATGGGCCGAATGGCCTAATTCTGCTCCTATCACTTACGACCCTCCGCAGCTCCCTGGTTAACAGAAAATGTTTTCCTTTTGTTTTCAGACGGCACAGACGGAGACGTCGAAAGGGACGGTGCCGAGCTCCCCGAGCGGGAAAGACGGGTCGCCGGGAGCCGTCCGAGGGAAGCAGCCCACCGCGGCCGATGTGGACAGCGTGATAAACCGCTTCGCCCCCATCCGGCCCAAGGCGCTGGCCAAGAAGCTGGTGGCCATCTCTGCCGCCGGCGTGATCGCCCGCTCGGCCTTGCCCATCACGCTGGGCGCCATCCCCCTGTCCCCGGGGCCCGGCGGCGGAGCGGGCATGGTGCCGCTGCTGAAGAAGGTGACCGTCATCCTGCCGGGCGTGTCCGCCAGCCCGGTTAGGCTGCCGGCCCTGCCCGCCGAGGCGCCGCCTCCCGCCGTCATCACCGCCACCGCCGCCGCCACGGGGCTGAAGGACGGCAAGTTCCCGCCCGAACAGCCGCAGATCTCGCCGCGCAAACGGCCCGCCAGCCGGCCGCCGCTACCGCCGCTCGGCGCCGAGCACCTCTCCAAGAAGAGGAGGGGGAGGCCGCGAAAGCCCTCGGCGCACGGAGGCGGAGCGGCCAAGAGCGCGGTGGCCCCGGGCAGGCAACAGGCCCCGGGCGCCGTCTTGCCGCCGGACATCGCCTCGGCGCCCCGACCGCCGCCGGCGAGAACCGTCGCCGCCCCGCCACCTCAGGCAGGAGCCCGTGTCCTTCCCCTTCCCCCTCCCCTCCCCCCTCCTCCTGTCCCCCCCTCACCCTGCCAGCCCAGGACGAACACCGGGGCCACCGGCTCGGCGGTGCGCAAGTCCTCGGTGATCAGGTCGCTGCCCGGCCTGGCTGGGCGGGACTCAAAGTACAGGGTCGCCAGCCAACCGCAGACCACGGCCCCTCGGCCCACTTCACCCGGGCTGCCTTAAGGGTTTAGCAACCCTAAGGACCGGCTGAGCAAGCAGAGCATTGAGGGAGAGGGAGGGAGAGACAGACAGACAGTTAGACAGAGAGACAGGCAGACGGACACACAGAGTGAGAAGGACTTGACAGGGAGAGAGAGAGACGGACAGATTGAGAGAGAGAGAGAGAGAGATGGACAGAGAAAGACGGAGAGAGAGTGAGAGCGATAGTGATAGACAGAGACAGACAGAGAGAGATAGACAGACAGAGACACGGATAGAGAGAGACACAGACTGAGAGAGAAACACAGAGAGAGGCGGACAGGGAGAGAGACTGACAGGGAGAGAGAGATGGACAGAGAGAGAGAGAGAGATGGACAGAGAAAGACGGAGTGAGAGTGCTAGCGATAGACAGAGACAGACAGAGAGAGAGATAGACAGACAGAGACACGGATAGAGAGAGACACAGACTCAGAGAGAGGCGGACAGGGAGAGAGACAGACAGAGGGAGATAGACACAGACAGAGAGCGAGAGAGAGGGGACACAGAGGGACAGAGAGAGTTGGCGACGTCCAACACATTCCAGCCAGCCATCTGGTGATACCGCATCCTGCCATCACACAACATTTAGTGCTGAATGAGACCTGGCCCGAGACGAAACTCCTGCTTTGCCTCTCCCAACCACAAAGACAATTTCTTTCTTCTCACACCCTCCAAACCTTCGAGGGACCTGATGCTTTCAAAATCTGGTGGACTTTTCTAAATGCCATCCCGTTTTTAAGGAAAACTGAACAACAGCCTTGACGTATTTTGACAGTTACATGTCTCCAAAATATTCCCCCCCACCCCCCCCCCCCAAAAAAAAGTTGTGTTAAAATATTTTCTCCGCAATTTCCCACGACTAATTTTTTAAGAAATATATATAAATATGTATATATTACTGGTTTTGTCTCAGTGAATTGAATGTACAGGTGGCACAGGGCAGGGTTCAGAGCAAGCAATCTATTAGACAATAGGTGCAGGAGTAGAGGCCATTCGGCCCTTCGAGCCAGCACCGCCATTCAATGCGATCATGGCTGATCAGCCCCAATCAGTACCCCGTTCCTGCCTCCCCCCCCCCCCCCTATATCCCCTAATTCCGCTACCCCCAAGAGCCCTATCTTAACTCTCGAAATGAAAGCATCCAGAGAACCTTTGATACGGTCCCACGTAGGAGATTAGTGGGCAAAATTAGGGCACGTGGTATTGGGGGTAGAGTGCTGACATGGATAGAGAAGTGATTGGCAGACAGGAAAAGAGTAGGGATTAGCGTGTCCCTTTCAGAATGGCAGGCAGTGACTAGTGGGGTACCGCAAGGCTCGGTGCTGGGACCGCACCCATTTACTATATACATCAATGATTTGGATGAAGGGATTCAAGGTAACATTAGCAAATTTGCAAATGACGCAAAGCTGGGTGGCAGTGTGAACTGTGAGGAGGATGCTATGAGAATGCAGGGTGACTTGGACAGGTTGGGGGAGTGGGCAGATGCAGTTTGATGGGGATAAATGTGAGGTTATCCACTTTGGTAGCAAAAACAGGAAGGCAATTACTATCTAAATGACGTCAGGTTGGGAAAAGGGGAAGTACAACGGGATCTGGGGGTCCTTGTACATCAGTCTATGAAGGTAAGCATGCAGGTACAGCAGGCAGTGAAGAAAGTGAATAGCATGTTGGCTTTCATAACAAGAGGAATTGAATATAGGAGCAAAAAGGTCCATCTGCAGTTGTACAGAGCCCTAGTGAGACCACACCTGGAGTATTGTCTGCAGTTTTGGTCCCCTAATTCGAGGAAGGACATTCTTGCTATTGAGGGAGTGCAGCGTAGGTTCACCAGGTTAGTTCCCGGGATGGCGGGACTGTCATATGCTGAGAGAATGGAGCAGCTGGGCTAGTACACTCTGGAGTTTAGAAGGGTGAGAGGGAATCTCATCGAAACATATAAGATTGTTAAGGGCTTGGACACGCTAGAGGCAGAAAACATGTTCCCGATGTTGGGGGAGTCCAGAACCAGGGGCCACACACAGTTTAAGAAAAAGGAGTAAGCCATTTAGAACGGAGACGAGGAAACACTTTTTCTCACAGAGAGTGGTGAGTCTGTGGAATTCTCTGCATCTGGTGGAGGCAGGTTCTCGGGATGCTTTCAAGAGAGAGCTAGATAGGGGTCTTAAAAATAGCAGTCAGGGGATATGGGGAGAAGGCAGGACCTGGGTACTGATTGGGGATCAGCCATGATCACATTGAATGGCGGTGCTGGCTCGAAGAGCCAAATGGCCCACTCCTGCACCTATTATCGATTGTCTATAACCAGCCTCCCTCTGAAGCAGAGAATTTCACAGGTTCACAACTCCCTGGGTGAAAAGGGTTTTCCTCATCTGTACTAAACGGCCGACCCCTTATTCTTACACTGTGACTTCGCCCAACACTCGAAATGAAAGCATCCGGAGAACTGGCCTCCGTTGCCCTCTGAGGCAGAGAATTCCACACACTCACAACTCTCTGTGTGAAAAAGCTTTCCCTCATCTCCGTTCTAAATGGCTTGCCACCTATTCTTAAACCATGGCCCCTTGTTCTGGACTCCACCCCAACGTTGGGAACCAGGGGCAAGCGAGGGATTACAGGAACGCCGGGAATGTCTAAAGAAAGGCAGTGTGTCCCAGCGTGGATTGCTGTGTGGCAGATGGTACACCGCTCCACGCCAGCAACTCTCCTGGTTTAGAAAGCTGGCTAAACACTCCAGCAAATTACAGTGAGCAGAGAAGAGTTGCATTGTCACACTTAAGTGTGCAAAAATTAACCCCAAGCGGGTCGAACTCCTTAAGCTCACACCTACGCCGTCCTTCCATTTTAACTGGCCCAAAACGTCACCCGTCTATTCATAAGATCACAAGTAGACAAAAGTGCTGGGGGAACTCAGCGGGTGAGGCAGCATCCATCCATGGAGCGAAGGAATAGGCGACGTTTCGGGCCGAGACCCTTCTTCCGACTGAAAGAGGGGCCTCGACCCGAAACGTCACCTATTCCTTCGCCCCATGGATGCTGCCTCACCCGCTGAGTTCCCCCAGCAAATACGAGGTGCTGCTCCTCCAATTTGCGGTGGTCCTCACTCCGACCATGGAGGAGGCCCAGGAGAGAAAGGTGGGATTGGGAATGGGAGGGGGAGCCGAAGCCAAGAGCCACCGGGAGATCAGGTTGGTTATTGCGGACCGAGCGGAGGTGTTGGGCGAAGCGATCGCCAAGCCTACGCTTGGTCTCACCGATGTAGAGCAGCTGACCAAACGCCTGCTCCAAGACACCAACTGCCCAATCTCCTAACCAATTTGCCTATCTACTGAGTTGTTTTTTTACAAAAATATATAAATTATAATTGTTTTGAAAAATGTAAATAAAACAAATTAATAACAACGTTTTATGTGTAGTTTAGTTTAAAGATACAGCGCGGAAACAGACCCACCAGGTCCGCGCCGACCAGCGATCCCCGCATCTTAACACTATCCTACACACACACACACTGGGGACAATTTTTTACACTTACCAAAGCCAATTTACCTACAAACCTGCCCGTCTTTGGAGTGTGGGAGGGAACCGAAGATCTCGGAGAAAACCCACGCAGGTCACGAGGAGAGAACGTGCAAATTCTGTACCGACAGCACCCGTAGTCGGGGTAGAACCCGGGTCTCCGGCGCTGCGCTCGCTGGAAGGCAGCGACTCCACCGTCACCGCCCACGTGTGCACTTGGGGATTCCCCGCGTGGAAACCGTACAAATGCGGAGGGATGCAGGAAGAGCTCAGCCCGTCAGCCAGCATCTGCGGCAAAAGAAAATTTCGGGTTCCGCAACCTTCAGAACTGGGGAAGGAATAAATTTAAAATGGTGGCGCAGCGGTAGAGTTGCTTCCTCCCAGCGCCAAAGATCCAGGTTCGATGCTGACAACGGGTGCTGTCGGTGTGGAGTTTGCACGTTCTCCCCGTGACCTGCGTGGGTTTCCCCCGGGTGCTCCAGTTTCCTCCCGCACTCCATTGACTTGTAGGTTAATTGGCTTTGGTAAGGATTGTAGATTGTCCCTAGTGTGTAGGATAGTGTTAGTGTGCGGGGATCGCTAGTCGGCATGGACTCGGTGGGCCGAAGGGCCTGTTTCCGCACTGTATCTCTAAGCTAACTAAATTAAAAGTTTCTGGATGCAAGAATATGGGAGAGGGATGGATAGAATTAAGGGACTATTCTTGAAATGAATGCCTTAACCTTAAAAAGGGCGTACCTTTAGAAAGCAGACGAGGAGGAATTTCTTGAGTCGGAGGGCGGTGAATCTGTGGAATTCACTGCCACAGACGGCTGTGGAGGGTATTTTTAATGCGGAGATTGTACGGGTGTTGAGGAATATGGGGAGAAGGCAGGAGAATGGGGTTAGAAGGGAGAGATAGATCAGCCATGATTGAATGGCGGAGTAGACTTGATGGGCCGAATGGCCTAATTCTGCTGCCGGGTCTTATGAACTTGGGCACTACTTCTTCTTGCGTGTGGCGTGCACGGCCTAAAGATGTTGGACAACTTGTTCTATTTGATCTTCCGTTTGTGCACGTCGAGTTGATTGCATTAGTCGAAACAGGGCGGACCACGTGAAGGTTGCAATCTTTTACCCCAACTTGGGCACATTGAGCCATTGTTTTCTCTAGGGTGAGAGGCGACCAGATAGAAGTATATAAAATGATGAGAGGCACAGATAAGTGAACGAACTTCACGCGACACACTAAGACAGTGCTTCTTACGGGGCTGTCCCACTGGGCGACCTAATTGGCGAGTTTAGAAAACGAAGAAAATAGGTGCAGGAGGACGCCATTCGGCCATTCGAGCCAGCATCGCCATTCATTGTGATCATGGCTGATCGTCCCCAATCAATAACCCGTGCCTGCCCTCTCCCAATATCCCTTGACTCCACCAGCCCCTAGAGCTCTATCCAACTCTCTTAAATCCATCCAGTGATTCGGCCTCCACTGCCCTCTGTGGCAGGGAATTCCACAAATTCACAACTCTGGGTGAAAAAGTTTTTTCTCAACTCAGTCTTAAATGACCTCTCCTTTATTCTAAGACTGTGTGTGGCCCCTGGTTCTGGACTCGCCCAACTTCGGGAACATTTTTCCTGCGTTTAGAAGAGTTTAGAAGTGTTTTCCTGAGTTTAGGAGAGTTTGAAAAAATGACATGTTGAAGACCTCCTTCGACTATGTTGAAGACCAGCTAGGACTAACTTCGGGAAAATTGGACACCGAATAGTGGAGAGTGAATACGATCTCCTTCGACTATGTTGAAGACTATCTACGACTACCCTCGATTACCTATGACTAACATGCCGACCTACTACGACTAAACCCACGAGCAAAAAAAGGATCGATTTCTTTCCATGGCGACCTTTTTTTACTCGCGGGCATTTTTCAGCATGTTGAAAAAAACGCCTCGACCTAGCTGAGGCCTCGAGTACGTGTGGAGCACTCTCGAGCATGAAGGAGAGTTACGAAGACCTCGTGTCGACTATGCTGCGAGTACGAGTCGAGGGCAAACTCGCCAGAACTCGCGATTGGATTAGATCGCCCAAGTGGGACACCCTCAAGTCTATCACAAAATTCCGTTCAGCCTCGACTAAATATTCTTGTGTTTTTTTTGTCATTTTCACCTTATTCTCCCCTGTGCATGATTTTATATATAATTTATTTTATCACATCGGCAAAAAACATGTATTAACTCACTTCTTAAGTGTTCGTTTTATTCAACTTTTTGAACAACCTATAAATATGTAAAGAAACCATATCAAATTTCCAGCTGCACTGCCATTAAAACCAATAAGAGCTTACTAACAATCAAACATCATGGGCGCCGGGGCGGTGGTTGCCCTGTTGGTATTCTGTTCGTTTTTTCTTTATTTTTGTTATCTTTAGTGTGTTAAAAGTTTGTTTTAATACACTAAAGATAAGTTTGTTTGTGCGGGGGGAGTCCGTGAACATCCACCACAGTGACTCCTCCACTTTCCTCACTGTGATGGAAGGCGAAATACAATAAAATACCATTTATTGTCATTTGAACCTCTTTTAGGTTCAAACAAACTTTCGTTTCTGCAGTCACACATACAAGAAAAGAACCAAGACAACAACACAATTTGCACAAACATCCATCACAGTGAATCTCCTCCTCGCTGTGACGGAAGGCAAAGTCTTATCTCTCCCCTGCACTCCCCATTCTCCTCCAAATGTCAGAGTCGAAGCCCCCGGCGGATGATGGTAAATAAGTCCCGCGGCCATTAAGGCCGCGCCAGGCGATGCAAGGCCCCGCTCCGGGTCTTGATGTTGGAGCCCCCAGCGGGCCCTAGCAAGTCCCGTGGCCATTAAAGCCGCGCCGGGCGATGTAAGGCCCCGCTCCAGGTCATTTTCAACCCCGCATCTCGGGCGGGAGAAGTTGCCGCCGCGGATTTGAGTATAGGAGCAGGGAGGTTCTACTTCAGTTGTACAGGGTCTTGGTGAGGCCACACCTGGAGTATTGCGTACAGTTCTGGTCTCCAAATCTGAGGAAGGACATTATTGCCATAGAGGGAGTGCAGAGAAGGTTCACCAGACTGATTCCTGGGATGTCAGGACTGTCTTATGAACAAAGACTGCATAGACTCGGTTTATACTCTCTAGAATTTAGGAGATTGAGAGGGGATCTTATAGAAACTTACAAGATTCTTAAGGGGTTGGACAGGCTAGATGCAGGAAGATTGTTTCCGATGTTGGGGAGTTCTAGGACAAGGGGTCACAGCTTAAGGATAAGGGGGAAATCCTTTAGGACCGAGATGAGAAGGATTTTTTTCACACAGAGAGTGGTGGGTCTCTGGAACTCTCTGCCACAGAGGGTAGTTGAGGCCGGTTCATGGTCTATATTTAAGAGGGATTTAGATGTGGCCCTTGTGGCTAAGGGGATCAGAGGGTATGGAGAGAAGGCAGGTACAGGATACTGAGTTGGATGATCAGCCATGATCATATTGAATGGCGGTGCAGGCTCAAAGGGCCGAATGGCCTACTCCTGTACCTAATTTCTATGTTTCTATGTTTCTATGAGCTCCGAAAAGCGGTCTCCCACCAGGGACCCGTGAGCCCCCGGTGTTACCGTCCACCGGCCTGCAGCTGGAGCCTCCGAATCTCCGGGGTCGGGCAGCAGCAGTTGCAGCGCGCCACCACAGCTCCTCCCGTCCCGAACTCGGCCAGCCCCGCGATGGTGAGTAGGCCGCAGGCTCCGCTACTGGAGCCCCAGGTCCGGCTGGAGGCCGCTCCACGGTGCTAGGCCCCAATGGCAACGGAGACCCGACAGAGAAAAGGCGGGTCCTCCGTACAGGGAAACTATTTAAAAAGTTTCCCACACACATATCCAGCTAAAAAAAAACATTAACTACACTCAAACGAGACAAAAAATTAAAAAAGACAGACGGACTGCAGAGGCCGCTGCGACGAGAGTTGCGCCGCCACAAATAGAGTTCAAGTCCCTTCCCTTAGTTCTTCGTCGGTCGCGGCCTCGAGCCCTCCGATTGAAAAGACTAGGCTTGTATTCACTGGAGTTTAGAAGGATGAGGGGATGTCTTATAGAAACATAAAATTATAAAAGGACTGGACAAGCTAGATGCAGGAAAAATGTTCCCAATGTTGGGCGAGTCCAGAACCAGGGGCCACACAGTCTTAGAATAAAGGGGAGGTCATTTAAGACTGAGGTGAGAAAAAACTTTTTCACCCAGAGAGTTGTGAATTTGTGGAATTCCCTGCCACAGAGGGCAGTGGAGGCCAAGTCACTGGATGGGTTTAAGAGAGAGTTAGATAGAGCTCTAGGGGCTAGTGGAGTCAAGGGATATGGGGAGAAGGCAGGCACGGGTTATTGATTGGGGACGATCAGCCATGATCACAATGAATGGCGGTGCAGGCTCGAAGGGCCGAATAGCCTCCTCCTGCATCTATTTTCTATGTTTCTATGACAGGACGGTCTTGAGATACAGAAAGAGAGCGTGTTATCTGTGCCTAAATGCGTCGGGGAAAAAACATTTGAATGCCCAAACTGAGCTTCAGTTCCCATGAAAGTAAGTGTGTGGGTCTTTAAACAACCACACGTGTTTTTATGTGTAGGAAGGAACTGTGGATGCTGGTTTAAACCGAAGACAGACACAAAATGCTGGAGTAACTCAGCAGGACAGGCAGCGTCTGGAGGGAAGGAATGGGTGACGTTTCGGGTCAAGACCCTTGAAGGAATGGGTGATGTTTCATAGAAACATAGAAATTAGGTGCAGGAGTAAGCCATTCGGCCCTTCGAGCCTGCACCGCCATTCAATATGATCATGGCTGGTCATCCAACTCAGTATCCCGTACCTGCCTTCTCTCCATACCCTCTGATTAAAAATTAAGAGAACTCAATGAAATTTTCAGTTATTATAGATTGAAGCATTCTGAAACAAATATTAAACAATCTTACTTGGATGACCTGAAATTAAAGCATATAATTAGTTAGTTATCTAATTGTAGCTAATTACAAAATTCAATGAGTAGATCTAAACATCTATCCATTTCTTAAGAAAATATAAACTTTTTTAAAATTGCCTAAGTGTCAAAATAACATTCACACAATGATCCACAATATAACATGATTTTTAAATCTCATTTTCATGAATTTCTGGGCCAAATGGAATGAATTTAGTGTTTAATGCCTGTAAATTAATGGCCATTTAAATCAACTATCTAGTGGGTTTTAGAGGAATGCGGTGGATTGGAACGTTGTGGTTTGCTGTGAAGTCGGTATAAAAAATACAGCCGGTTCATACATATTTTTTGGACCCCATTTCGCAACATGAAAATATTATTCAAGCCTCCATAAAAAACAACTTTTAATGTAAAAATAAACTATTTACCTTTTCTTCTCCCCTACGCAAAATCCTTCCCGTTGTCGGCTCTCACGGCTTTTGAAGGTGATTTTTAAATTACTCTAGATAATAAATAATCTAGCGTAATTTAAAAATACCTTCATGAATGAAATGTCGGAGCGATTTTTCTTCCGCAACGAAATCGCCCGACATGGATCGATTTGCCCAGTCTGAAGAAAATCGGCACTTTAAGCCCGCCCCCCCCCCCCCTCTGAAAGGCGCCAAAGTCACGCACATGGGAGCAGCAGAACTGCAGCGCTGCTCAAGGTAAGTTTTGTAACATGCCTAATATAAGGCCCCGCTCCGGGTCGTTTTCAACCCCGCAACTCGGGCTCCGAAAATGGGTCTCCCACCAGGGACCCGCCAGCTCCCGATGCCACCGTCCACAGGCCCGTGGCTGGAGCCTCCGAAGTCGGGCCGCTCCACCACAGCCCCCCCACGCTCCGAGGCCGGCCAGCTCCACGATGGGAAAGTCCGCGACTGGAACCCCCAGGTCCGTTCCGGTTGGAGGCCGCTCCACGGTGCTAGGCCCCAACGACAACGGAGACCCGACAGAGAGAAGGTCGGCTCCCCCGAACAGGGAAGAGATTTAAAAGTTTCCCCCTACCCCGCCCCCCACTTATACACAGCTTAAAACAATATAAAAACCACAACAAACGGGACAAAAATTAAAAAAAGGACAGACGAGCTACAGGGGCCCTGCCATTATAGTGCCGCCACGCCCTTCACATTCACAAGTTTCATTTAGAAGAAGAAGAAAAGACTTGGGGCAAATTACAGAAGCCAATTAATCTACAAACCTGTCGAAACAAAGAACTGCTGACACTGCTTTCTACCAAAGATAGACACAAAATGCCGGAGTATATCATCAGGTCAGGCAGCATCTCTCGAGAAACGGGATGGGTGACGTTTTGAGCCTGCACCGCCATTCAATATGGTCATGGCTGATCATCCAACTCAGTATCCCGTACCTGCCTTCTCTCCATACCCCTGATCCCTTCAGCCACAAGGGCCACATCTAACTCCCTCTTAAATATAGCCAATGAACTGGCCTCAACTACCTTCTGTGGCAAAGAATTCCACAGATTCGCCACTCTCTGTGTGAAAAATGATTTTCTCATCTCGGTCCTAAAAGACTTCCCCCTTATCCTTAAACTGTGACCCCTTGTCCTGGACCTCCCCAACATCGGGAACAATCTTCCAGCATCTAGCCTGTCCAACCCCTTAAGAATTTTGTAAGTTTGAAGAAAGACTGGATAGACTCGGCTTGTACCCCGGGACTGTCATATGCTGAGAGAATGGAGCGGCTGGGCTTGTACACTCTGGAGTTTAGAAGGATGAGAGGGGATCTCATTGAAACATATAAGATTGTTCGGGGCTTGGACACGCGAGAGGCAGGAAACATGTTCCCGATGTTGGGGGGAGTCCAGAACCTGGGGCCACACACAGGTTAAGAATAAGGAGTTAGCCATTTAGAACGGAGACGAGGAAACACTTTCTCTCACAGAGAGTGGTGCGTCTGTGGAATTCTCTGCCTCAGAGGATGGTTCTCTGGATGCTTTCAAGAGAGAGCTAGACAGGGCTCTTAAAGATAGAGGAGTCAGGGGATATGGGGGAGAAGGCAGGAACGGGGAACTGATTGGGGATGATCAGCCGTGATCACATTGAATGGCGGTGCTGAATGGCGCTCCTGCACCCATTGTCTATGTAGTCGAGGGGAGGGAGGCGCTTGGCAACCGGGAGATCGCGTAGGTTTAGGCGGACTAAGCGGTGGTGTTCAGTGAAACGATCGCCAAGCCTGCGCTTGGTCTCGCTGATGTTCAGGAGTCCACACCTGGAACAGCGGATACAGTAGCTGAGATAATTTGGCATCCGTCTTGGTTGACCACTTATCCTGGTGTTTTAGCACAAGCACTTTGTGTTTTTTAACAGTGGTAAAAAATAGAAAGCTAAATGCTGGGGGAACCCAGCGCTTCAGGCAGCATGTTGTTAAAGAAGGAACTGCAGATGCTGGAGAATCGAGGGTTACACGGTGGTGGCTCGCCGCTGCGGCTCGACTCCGGAGCTCCAGCTCCAGCTGCAGCTGCAGACCGGTGGGCTGTCGGGATATCGGGAGCTCGCGGGTCCGGGTGGGAGGCCGCTCTCCAGAGCCCGTGTCGCGGGGTTGGAGCGACCCGGAGCGGGGCCGTACATCGCCCGGCGCGGCTTTCATGGCCGCGGGACATTCCAGCGCCCGCCGGAGGCTCCAACTTTGTGAGTTTTGGGCCTAGAGCGGGGCCGTACATCGCCCGGCCTAGCGCGGCCTCAATGGCCGTGGGACTTAACACCGCCCGCCTGGGGCTTCGACCTCGGGAGAGAAATGGTGCGGGGGAGAGAGAAGACTTTCCCTTCCATCACAGTGAGGAGGAGATTCACTGTGATGGATGTTTGTGTCATTTTAATTGTTGTATGGCTTGTAGAAACGGAGTTTCGTTCGAGCCTCTCTGAGGATCGAATGACAAGTAATAAAAATCAAATCAAATCAAATTGCGTCCACCTCCTGAGGTTCAGATGCTCCCTCCATTGCAGTTACTAACGCAGCCACATGATGGAGCTCTTTTCAGACCTTTATTTTATTTTGTTAAAGAAGGAACTGCAGATGCTGGAGAATCGAGGGTTACACAAAAAAGCTGGAGAAACTCAGCGGGTGCAGCAGCATCTAAGGAGCGAAGGAGATAGGCGACGTTTCGGGTCGACACCCTTCTTCAGAATAAAGGGGAGGTCATTTAACACCGAGGTGAGAAAAAACGTTTTCTCCCAGAGAGTTGTGAATTTGTGGAATTCCCTGCCACAGAGGGCAGTGGAGGCCAAATCACTGGATGGATTTAAGGGAGAGTTAGATAGAGCTCTAGGGGCTGGTGGAGTCAAGGGATATGGGGAGAAGGCAGGCACGGGTTATTGATGTGGGGACGATCAGCCGTGATCGCAATGAATGGCGGGTGCTGGCTCGAAGGGCCGAATGGCCTCCTCCTGCACCTATTGTCTATGTTTCTAGGTTTCTAATAATAATAATAATAGTCGATTGTAGTTAATAGCTTATTTGTTGGCGAGTTTAATAGACTGATGGCTGTGGGGAAGTAGCTATTCCTGAACCTGGCTGTTACAGTTTTCAGGCTCCTGTACCTTCTTCCCAATGGTAATGGTGAGATGAGTGTGTGGCCAGGGTGGTGTGTGTCTCTGACAATGCTGGCTGCCTTTTTGAGGCAGCGACTGTGATAGATCCCTTCGATGGTGGGGAGGTCAGAGCCGGTGATGGACTGGGCAGTGGTCATGACTTGTTGCAGTCTTTTCCTCTCCAGGGCGCTCGAGTTGCCGAACCAAGCCATGATGCAACCGGTCAGCACGCTCTCTACTGTGCACCTGTAGAAGTTCGAGAGAGTCCTCTTTGACATATCGAATCTGCCAAGTTCTTCTACAGTAGAACTGTACGGCCAATGGCATGCTTTTTTAAAATATGTTTATATGTGGACATGTCTGTTGTGCTGCTGCTCAAGCGGTAATTTCCCTGCTCAATTTTGGTGGACATATGACAATAAAACACAGAAGATGCTGGAGTAACAGCGGGACTGGCAGCTATGAACATTTTGAGTTGTGTGTAGGAGCAAAGAGGTCCTTCTGCAGTTGTACAGGGCCCCAGTGAGACCAAACCTGGAGTATTGTGTGCAGTTTTGGTCCCCTAATATGAGGAAGGACATTCTTGCTATTGAGGGAGTGCAGCGTAGGTTTACAAGGTTTACAAGGCCTGAAGAAGGGTCTCGACCCGAAACGTCGCCTATCTCCTTCGCTCCTTAGATACTGCTGCACCCGCTGAGTTTCTCCAGCTTTTTGTGTGCGCCCGTAGGTTTACAAGGTTAATTCCCAGGATGGCGGGACTGTCTTATGTTGAGGGAATGGAGCGGCTGGGCTTGTATACTCTGGAGTTTAGAAGGATGAGAGGGGATCTTATTAAAACATATATGATTATTAAGGTCTTGGACATGCTAGAGGCAGGAAACATGTTCCCGGTGTTGGGGGAGTCAAGAACCAGGGGCCACACACACACAGTTCAAGAATAAGGGGTAAGCCATTTAGAACGGAGACGAGGAAACACTTTTTCTCATAGAGAATTGTGAGTCTGTGGAATTCTCTGTCGTGATGGAGGCCGGTTCTCTGGATACTTTCAAGAGAGAGTTAGATAGGGCTCTTAAAGATAGCAGAGTCAGGGGATATGGGGAGAAGGCAGGAACGGGGTACTGATTGGGGATGATCAGCCGTGATCACATTGAATGGCGGTGCTGGCTCAAAGGGCCGAATGGCCTACTCCTGCACCTATTGTCTATTGACCCGAAAAATCTTAATTATTCATATCGCTGGGGGAAGTTGTTGTAGAGCTTCCCAAGTGTAATATGAAAGATAGAAGTGCTGTTTTATTTACCTCTGCTTCTTCTGCTTGGTTCTGGCCTCCCCTTTATTCTAAGACTGTGACCCCTGGTTCTGGACTTGCCCAAGCCCTTATTAATCTTATATGTTTTAATAAGATCCCCTCTCATCCTTCTAAACTCCAGAGTGTACAAGCCCAGCCGCTCCATTCTCTCAGCAGACGATGGCTGACCTTAGTGGAGCGTCACAACGGCTGGGAAGGCGGATGAAGGCTGCAGCAGAAAAGGGTCTCCGGTCGTCTTGGACTCCTTGCCACAGGATCCTGACCCAGATCTGTCAAGGACTGTGGGGTGGCTGTCTGTGCACCAGTCTCCTCACGTTAAACAAAGTCACGCACAGGCGTCCTCCATGAGCGGACAGTCAATAGCAATGTTACAAAATTTTGAGATTTTAAAAATCAAGTCTGCAATTTATCCCATCAGATAAAGCATAAAAAGAAGTTTAATTTGACACCTAATTCACTTTCATATCTTCAGTATTTTGAAGGTTATGACCATTTTCATACTCGGAAATTAGCATCTTGTTCCCCATTGCCTTTCAATTGACTTAACTCAAAAGCTGTGATCTGGAACAGTTAAAAACCCATAACTTTCTTAAAGATTAAGAGAACTCAATGAAATTTTCAGTTATTATAGATTGAAGCATTCTGAAACAAATATCAAACAATCTTACTTGGATGGCCTGAAATTAAAGCATATAATTAGTTAGTTATCTAATTGTAGCTAATTACAAAATTCAATGAGTAGATCTAAACATCTATCCATTTCTTAAGAAAACATAAACTTTTTTAAAATTGCCTAAGTGTCCAAATAACATTCACACAATAATCCACAATATAACATAATTTTTAAATCCAATGTTCATGAATTTATAGGCCAAATGGAAGGAATTTAGTGTTTAATGCCTGTAAATTAATGTCCATTTAAAACAACAAGCGAGTGGGTTTTAGTGGAATGCGGTGGATTAGAATGTCGCGGTTTGCAGTGAAGTCGGTATGAAAAATACAGCCAGTTCATACATTTTTTTTGTCCCCTTTTCGCAACATGAAAATGTGATTAAAGCCTCCCTAAAAACCAAGTTTTAATGTAAAAATAAACTGTGTACCTTTTCTTCTCCCCTACGCAAAATCCTTCCCGTTGTCGGCTCTCACGGCTTTTGAAGATGATTTTTAAACTACTCTAGTTAATAAATAATCTAGCGTAGTTTAAAAATACCTTTATGATGGAAATGTCGGAGTGATTTCTCTTTAGCGACAAAATCGCCCGACATGGATTGATTTGAACTGCCTAGAAAAAAATCGGCATTTTAAACCTGCCCCCCTCTGAAAGGCGCCAAAGTCGCGCACACGGGGAGCAGCAGAACTGCAGCGCTGCTAAAGGTAGGTATTGTAACATACCTACAGTCATACTCGTTTCGAGTGACTGCCGATGATGACGATGATAGATATATAGTGACTATTTTTGTTTGCTCTAATTCCAGCATAAATAAAGTGACCTCAGGACTGTCTTGTAGATTTCTGGGTACGGGATTGAATGAGGTGAGATAGGTTACTGGGGATGGTGCCATGAGTCTCCTTGGCTGCAGCGAATCGTCCGATCAGCAGAGAAGGTTATTGGCTGCAACCTTCCCTCCATTGATGAACTGTCCACTGCAAGGGCCAGGAAGCGAGCGGGCAAGATCATCTCTGACCCCTCGCACCCTGGCCACAAACTCTTTGAATCACTTCCCTCTGGAAGGCGACTCCGGACTGTCAAAGCTGCCACAGCCAGACACAAAAACAGTTTTTATCCAAGAATAGTTGCTGTACTCAACAGCCAATTTTGCTGGAATTTAGAAGATTGAGGGGGGATCTTATAGAAACTTACAAAATTCTTAAGGGGTTGGACAAGCTAGATGCTGGAAGATTGTTCCCGATGTTGGGGGAGTCCAGAACAAGGGGTCACAGTCTAAGGATAAGGGGGAATTCCTTTAGGACGGAGATGAGGAAAACATTCTTTACACAGAGAGTGGTGAGTCTCTGGAATTCTCTGCCACAGAAGGTAGTTGAGGCCAGTTCATTGGCTATATTTAAGAGGGCGTCAGATGTGGCACTTGTGGCTAAAGGGATCAGGGGGTATGGAGAGAAGGCAGGAACGGGATACTGAGTTGGATGATCAGCCATGATCACATTGAATGGCGGTGCAGGCTCGAAGGGCCGAATGGCCTCTACTCCTGCACCTATTTTTCTATGTTTCTAAAAATCTGTAGCCTTCCTTTGACCTGGTATTTTGTTGGTTCACATGCTCGATCAATGGAGTTTTATCATTAATGTTTTATTATTATTAATGTTTAGTGTTTTCCGAGTCATTCGTAACTGTCACTGTATGTCATGTTGTTACTTGTGGGCGGAGCACCAAGGCAAATTCCTTGTATGTGAATACTTGGCCAATAAACGTACTTACTTTTGTTTGAGAATAAACTTACTTACTTCCTAACTAGAGAACGTTGAGATTGTCTGTTGTGTGCTGCTGCTGCTGAAGTGATAATTTCATTTGCTGTTTTTTTGGGGGTTGGGGTGGGAGGAAGGAAGGACAGATGACGAGAAATAACTTTGCCTCTTGGTCCAGTGCAAAGAAGGTTCACCAGACTGATTCCTGGGATGGCAGGACTTTCATATGAAGAAAGACTGGATAGACTCGGCTTGGACTCGCTAGAATTTAGAAGATTGAAGGGGGGGGATCTCATAGAAACTTACAAAATTCTTAAGGGGTTGCCCAGCAAGATGCAACTAAATTTAAAGTGGCACTTTCTTCCCAATAACCCTCTCTGGCTAAATCCCTCCCTTCACCACCTCCAGTTTAAATTCCAGTTGGAATATTTTGGAGGGCCAAGAACCAAGTGTTAAAGAAGGAACTGCAGATGCTGGAGAATCGAGGGTTACACAAAAAGCTGGAGAAACTCAGCGGGTGCAGCAGCATCTAAGGAGCGAAGGAGATAGGCGACGTTTCGGGTCGAGACCCTTCTTCAGACTGGACTTCAGTCTGGAGAAGGGTCGCGAAGGAGATAGGCGACGTTTCGGGTCGAGACCCTTCTTCAGACTGGACTTCAGTCTGAAGAAGGGTCGCAAAGGAGATAGGCGACGTTTCGGGTCGAGACCCTTCTTCAGACTGGACTTCAGATGCTGCTGCACCCGCTGAGTTTCTCCAGCTTTTTGTGTAACCAAGAACCAAGGCTAGATGCAGGAAGATTGTGGCCCTGGGCTATAGGGAGGGGTGGGGCAAGTTTGGACTTAACCCCTTATACGATAGTTTTCTTTCGTGTCCATCTTCCATGTTTCAAACGTTGACCTCGCTGTCATCGTCCGTCCTGAAAAGGACGCAAGCTTCCGGCGACAATCGAGTGGGAGGCCATCACTTGTTCCAATAGATGATGGTGGTAGCAGAATTAGCTCGGGATACTTCCAGTTTCCAGCCCCCTGCGATGCCGGGTACATCTTCTGCTATGGGGCCATTCCTTACAGTGCAGGAGGTTGGGGGGGGGGGGGGTGATCTCGTAGCGGTGTTTAATAAATAGCGAGGGGAATAGACAGGGTGAATTGAGGGGGGATCTTATAGAAGCTTACAACATTCAGAGGGGGTTGGACAGGCTAGATGCAGGAAGATTGTCCCCGGTGTTGGGGAAGTCCAGGACAAGGGGCCACACAGTTTAAGGATAAGGGGGAAGTCTTTTCGGACCGAGATGAGAAAAACATTTTTCTTTTCACACAGAGAGTGGTGGGTCTCTGGAACTCTCTGCCACAGAGGGTAGTCGAGGCCAGTTCATTGGCTATATTTAAGCGGGAGTTAGATGTGGCCCTTGTGGCTAAAGGGGATCAGAGGGTACGGAGAGAAGGCAGGTACGGGATACTGAGTTGGATGATCAGCCATGATCATATTGAATGGTGGTGCAGGCTCGAAGGGCCGAATGGCCTCTACTCCTGCACCTGTTGTCAATGTTTTGGTCTCTGCAAGTGGGGCTGAGGGGGGCGCATGCGCGGGTGAGGGGGTGGGGGGGGGGAGGGGAGGGCGGGCTTGGACATGCGCAGTGGCGACCCGGCGTCGACTGAGGGAGGAGGAGACGACGACGACGATGGCGAGCTGATGGCGGCGGGTCTGTCCGCCCTCCCGCCGCTCACAGGTCGGTTCACCCGCTCCCTTCCCCCAGCAATCGCGGTCGCGCTTCTTCCACCTCGGGAATGGAGGAGGGAAAAAATGTTTCCCCGTCTATTATTGTGTGTGTGTGTGAGGGGCGACAGAGCGACAACCTAACCTGATGGCCGCGGCTGGAGGTCCCGCCCCCCTCCACCGTCCGCATTGGTCGGCCGCTCCCAGTGACGTCGGCGGCGGCGCAGCTGATTGGAGGGGCCGGGCGTCTGTCACGGAGTGGGCGTGGCGTCACGAGACAAGTTAGGTTGCGGTGCAGAGGGGGCAGCTCCCAAGTTGCTGACATTTGGTTTTTTTTATTTTGCTTTTTTTTTTGGGGGGGGATGGAAAAGGGGGCGGGGAGGGAAATGGGAGCAGTTGGGGTCGCTTTACCTTAACCCCCTCTGTCTCCCCCTCTCCCCTTCCCCCTCTTCCCCCTCCCCCTCTCCCCTCCCCCCCTCTCCCCTCCCCCCCCTCTCCCCTCCCCCCCTCTCCCCTCCCCCCCTCTCCCCTCCCCCCCTCTCTCCTCCTCCCTCCCCCTCTCTCCTCCTCCCTCCCCCTCTCTCCTCCTCCCCCTCTCCCCTCCCCCTCCCCCTCCCCCCTCCCCCTCCCCCTCCCCCTCCCCCTCCCCCTCCCCCCTCTCTCTTCCCCCTCCCCCCTCTCTCTTCCCCCTCCCCCTCTCTCTTCCCCCTCCCCCTCTCTCTTCCCCCTCCCCCCTCTTTCTCTCCCCCCCTCTCTCTCTCCCCCCTCTCCTCTCCCCTCCCCCCTCTCTCTCTCTTCTCCCCCCTCTCTCTCTCTTCTCCCCCCTCTCTTCCCCCTCCCCCCTCTCTCTTCCCCCTCCCCCCTCCCCCCTCTTTCTCTCCCCCCCTCTCTCTCTCTCCCCCCTCTCCTCTCCCCTCCCCCCTCTCTCTCTCTTCTCCCCCCTCTCTCTCTCTTCTCCCCCCTCTCTCTCTTCCCCCTCCTCCCTCCCTCTCTTCCCCCTCCTCCCTCCCTCTCTTCCCCCTCCTCCCTCCCTCTCTTCCCCCTCCTCCCTCTCTCTCTTCCCCCTCCTCCCTCTCTCTCTTCCCCCTCCTCCCTCTCTCTCTTCCCCCTCTCCTCCCCCCTCCCCCCCCTCCCCCCTCCCCCTCCCCCCTCCCCCTCTCTCCTCCCCCTCTCTCCTCCCCCTCTCTCCTCCCCCTCTCTCCTCCCCCTCTCTCCTCCCCCTCTCCCCTCCCCCCCTCTCTGCCCCCCTCTCTGCCCCCCTCTCTGCCCCCCTCTCTCCCTCCCCCCTCTCTCCCTCCCCTCTCTCCCTCCCCTCTCTCTCCCTTCCCTCTCTCTCCCTCCCCTCTCTGCTCTCCCTCCTCCCCCCCCCTCCCTCCCCCTCTCCCTCCCCCTCTCTCCTTTGACTCCTATCTCCTTTGCTCCAAAGATGCTGCTGCACCCGCTGAGTTTCTCCAGCATTTTTTGTGTAACCCTCGATTTTCCAGCATCTGCAGTTCCTTCTTTAACACCTGAGCAGTCTTTCCAGGTGCGGAACCCACTTTCAGACCTTTGGGTCCCAGTTGAAGCTGGTTTGCCCGGCACAGAACCATCCCCTCTCTCCGGGCACTTTCCCTTGCAACCGCAAGACATGTTACACTTGTCGCTTTGCGGCCCCCCCCCCTTGACTCCATTCAAGGACCCAAGTGGCCTTTCCAGGTGCGGCAGAGGTTCACCTGCACCTCCTCCAACCTCATCTATTGTGTCCGTTGCTCTACATCGGTGACACCAAGTGTTGGCTCAGCGATCGTTTTGCCCAAAACCTCCGCTCGGTTCGCATTAACCAACCTGATCTCCCGGTGGCTGAGCACTTCAACTCACCCATCCCATTCCCAATCCAACCTTTCTGCCCAGGGCCTCCTCCATGGCCAGAGTGAGGTCCACCACAAGTTGGAGGAGCAGCACCTCATATTTTGCTTGGGCAGTTTACACCCCAGCGGTATGAACATTGACTTCTCCAATTTCAGGTAGTCCTTACTTTCTCCTCCCCTTCTCAGCTCTCCCTCAGCCCTCTGGCTCCACCTCTTCCTGTCTTCCTCCCTCCCACCCCCCATCCTCACATCAGTCTGAAGAAGGGGTTGGATCCGAAACATTGCCCATTTCCTTTGCTCCATAGATGCTGCATCACCTGCTGAGTTTCTCCAGCATTTTTGTCTACCTGCCGATCAGGTAAAGCTGCTTTCCAGCTCCCAAGAAAACCTCGGGCTTGACCAAAACAGGTCTCCCATGTTGTGAAATATATATATTTTTAGAAATCAAGCGGAAATGTGTGTATATACTATGGTATTTGGTCACACTGATCTGATCTGTATTCATGCCTAAAATATTCTGTCATGCTGCAGCAAGCAAGGATTTCATTGTTGTATCTGGGACACATGACAATAAACTCTCTAGACTCTTGACTTGAAAATGTGTAGGAAGGAAGACATCAAAATGCTGGAGTAACTCAGTGGGACAGACAGCATGTGTGGGAAAGGAATCGATGACATCTCGGGTTAAGACTCTTCGTCATTTGACTTAATTGGGAATTGAATTTTTCATACTGTGCAGGAGCAGAGTTAGGCCATTCAAGAATTTAAGAAATCCTAGGACAAGTGGGACCCGTTGGGTCACGTCCCCTCAATGCACAGTTGCGGGGGGGGGGGGGCGTGGCGTCACACACACACACACACTAACCACCCCCCTAGATGTTATATTAATGTTATAAATTCGCTCCTTTTACCCCATCCCCCGCTCCGCCCTATCCAAGTAGGCAGTTGGACCGAAGGGCCTGTTTCCCGCTGTTCTCTGACCCTCTAATTGAATTGTTCCAATTTAAGTACAGAATTTTGGTACAAATTTCCGGGCTGTCATTTGCTGAGAGAATGGAGTGGCTGGGCTTGTATACTCTGGAGTATAGAAGGGAATCTTATTGAAACATATAAGATTATTAAGGGTTTGGACACGCTAGAGGCAGGAAACATGTTCCCGATGTTGGGGGAGTCCAGAACCAGGGGCCACACACAGTTTAAGAATAAGGAGTAAGACATTTAGAACGGAGACGAGGAAACACTTTTTCTCACAGAGAGTTGTGAGTCTGTGGAATTCTCTGCCTCAGAGGGCGGTGGAGGCCGATTCTCTGGATACTTTCAAGAGAGAGCTAGATGGGGCTCTTAAAGTTAGCTGAGTCAGGGGATATGGGGAGAAGGCATGATTGGGGATGATCAGCCATGATCACAGTGAGTGGTGGTGCTGGCTCGAATTGCCTACTCCTGCACCTATTGTCCATTTCAGGCCTGTATCTCTTAGTAAATAGAAGCCCTTTTGAAAATTCCTTTGAAACAGCATTACTGTTTTCAATATCTTTCTTTAAATACATACAATTTTGACAGATGTGATGTATTGAACTTCCTTGGCTATAGGTTAAAGTAAAGATGTTATATTAGGACAGGAAGGGTTGTGCGAGGATGTGTTACTGATAAGATGTTGTTCAAGATCACTGTCCCTGTAAGACTGCCCCCCTCAATGCAGTAAATAGGCAATTTAACCTTTTTCTTTGGTGATAAGGCAGACTTTTAGCTAGAACATGCTGCCAAGGTATAGCCACTCCCTCAGAATAGAAGGACGTAACCTTTAGAAAGGAGATGAGGAGGAATTTATTTTGACAGAGGGTGGTGAATCTGGATTTCATTGCCACAGACAGCTGTGGAGGCCAAGTCAATGGATATTTTTTTGAAGCAGAGATTGACAAATTCTTGATTGGTACAGGTGCCGAGGGTTAACCTCATTGAGGTTCAAACGAAATTTAGTTTCTGCAGTCACACAAACAAGAAAAGAACCAAGACACAACACAATTTACACAAACATCCATCACAGTGAAGCTCCTCCTCACTGTGATGGAAGGCAAAGTCTCATCTCTCCCCTGCACTCCCCACTTTCCTCCCGATGTCAGAGTCAAAGCCAAAGCCCCCGGCGGGCGATGGTAAGTCAGTCCCGCGGCAGTTAAGGCCGCGCCCGGCGATGCAAGGCCCCACTCCGGGTCTTGATGTTGGAGCCCCCAGCGGGCCCTAGCAAGTCCCGCGGCCATTAAAGCCGCGCCGGGCGATGTAAGGCCCCGCTCCAGGTCATTTTCGACCCCGCAACTCGGGCGGGAGAAGTTGCCGTTGCGGGAGCTCCCACCAGGAACCCGCGAGCTCCTGGTGTTACCGTCCACCGGCCTGCAGCTGGAGCCTCCGAATTTCCGGGGTCGGGCAGCAGCAGCAGCAGCAGCGCCACCACAACTCCCCCCGTTCCGAACTCGGCCAGCTCCACGATGGTGAGTAGGCCGCAGGCTCCGCGACTGGAGCCCCAGGTCCGGTTGGAGGCCGCTCCACGGTGCTAGGCCCCATCGGGAACGGAGACCCGACAGAGAAAAGGTCGGGTCCTCCGTACAGGGAAATAATTTTAAAGGTTTCCCCCACCCCGCCCCCCCCACCCCCCACACATACGCAACTAAAAAAAATCACTATAACTACACTCAAAACGAGACAAAAAATAAATAAAGACAGATGGACTGCAGAGGCCGCTGTGACGATAGGAGCACCACCCAATGTTCATACCGCTGGGGTATAAGCTGCTGCCCCAAGCGAAATATGAGGTGCAGTTCCTCCAATTTGCGCTGGGCCTCACTCTGACAATGGAGGAGGCCCAGTACAGAAATGTCAGTGTGGGAATGGGAGGGGGAGTTAAAGTGTTGAGCATCTGGGGTAGGTGACTCCAGCGGTTCAAAGCAGCATCTGCAGTTCCTTCCTGTACACTGGGTGATCAAATAATATTGAAGCTAGACAAAAATGCTGGAGAAACTCAGCGGGTGCGGCAGCATCTATGGAGCGAAGGAAATGGGCAACATTTTGTTTTGTCCCGAAACGTTGCCTATTTCCTTTGCTCCATAGATGCTGCTGTACCCGCTGAGTTTCTCCAGCATTTTTGTCCACCTTTCCAGCATCTGCAGTTCCTTCTTGAACATCAAATAACATTGATAGAGCTTCCCGAAAGATTCCTGTCTGTTTTGTCGGCGCTGTTTTTGATGAATTCTGAATGTTGTTTAACCTGACTCTTTGTGATCATTAATTTGTGTGCAACGTGATCCTACAAATAATAGAGTTGGAAGAGTGTGGTTAATTTGCTTTTGTTGCCTTGGAGAAAGGATTCGACTGATCTGTAAACAGTTTGTGGCACGGTGACGCAGCTTGTGGAGCCGCTGCCCTCTCTGGTTCCATCCTGACCTCGGGTACTGTCTGCGTGCAGTTTGCACGTTCTACCTGTGGCCGCGTGGGTTCCATTGGGTGCTCCAGCTTCTGTCCACATCCCAAAGACGTGCCAGTGCGGGTATGTAGGTTCAGTGACTGTCACTGTAGGTGCGTAACTGTCTCTATGTCTTGTTGTTACTTGTGGGCGGAGCAACAAGGCAAATTCCTTGTATGTGAATACTTGGCCAATAAACTTACTTACTTGACCCTCTGTTAATCGTTCCGAGTGTGTAGGGAGTGTTAGAGAAAGTGGGATAACATAGAACTAGTGTATGGGTAATCGATTGTTGGCGTGGGCTGAAGGGCCCGTCTTCATGCTGAACCTCTCTATGGCCAGAGTGAGCACCACCGGAAATTGGAGGAGCAGCACCTCATATTCCGCTTGGGCAGTCTGCACCCTAGCAGCATAAACATTGACTTCTCCAATTTCCGGTAGCCCTTGCTGTCTCCTCCCCTTCTCAGCTCTCCCTCAGCCCTCAGGCTCCTCCTCTTTCTTGTGTTAAAGAAGGAACTGCAGATGCTGGAGAATCGAGGGTTACACAAAAAGCTGGAGAAACTCAGCGGCTGCAGCAGCATCTAAGGAGCGAAGGAGATAGGCGACGTTTCGGGTCGAGACCCTTCTTCAGACTGGTCAGGGATCAGGGAAACAAGAGATATAAACAGTGATGTGGAGAGATAAGGAACAATGAGTGAAAGATATGCAAAAAAGTATTGGTGATAAAGGAAGCAGGCCATTGTAAGCTGTTTGTGGTGTGAAAATGAGAAGCTAGTGCGACTGGGGGG
Organism: Raja brachyura; assembly: GCA_963514005.1. Next base: position 37,230 of record CAUPSL010001255.1, on the reverse strand, counting down.
GGGGGGGGGGGGGAGATGGAGAAGGAATGTCAGGGCCAGAGGGCTGAGGGAGAGGTGGGGAGGGGTGGGGGCAGTCTGGGTTAACAGAATTGATAAAATTCAATGTTTAAGCCCAGAGGATGCAGACTCCCCAAGTGGAATATGAGGTGCTGTTCCTCCAACTTGCGGTGTTGATCACTCTGGCCGTGGAGGAGGCCCAGGACCGAGAGGTCGGATACGGAGTGGGAGGGGGAGTTGAAGTGCTGAGCCACCGGGAGGTCGGGTTGGTTATTGCGGACCGAGCGGAGGTGTTCGGCGAAACGATCGCCCAGCCTACGCTTGGTCTCACCGATGTAGATCAGCTCTTCTTTCTTTCTCCTTTCATCTCCCCACATCGGTCTGAAGAAGGGTTTCGGCCCAAAACGTTGCCTGTTTCCTTCGCTGCATAGATGCTGCTGCACCCGCTGAGTTTCTCCAGCACTTTTGTCTACCTTCATGCTGAACCTTTCTAATCAGTACAGTGAGGCTTCATAGCATGGCACATGCCTCTGCGACCCATCATGTTTGTGTTGTACTTGATGCCTATTTGAACTTATCCCATCTGCCTGCTCGTGATCGATATCCCTTCATTTCCTGCACTTCCATGCCCATCTAAAAGCTTCTTAAATGCCCCCAAAAGTATTTGCCTCCACCACCACCGCTGGCAATGAGGACCAGGCCTACACCACACTCTGTAAAAATAAATCACAATGCTTTGGTTTAAAGAGCAGTAACTTCCACAGTGTCGTCCTTCCACCATCCGCATAATGTGTTAGCCTCGAACGAGTCATAGGGCCGTACAGCATAGGAACAGGCCCTTCGGCCCAACTAGCCCACACCGACCACCATCTACTCTAGTCACACCTGCCCCCACGCGGTTGGCCCATATCCCTCTCAACCTGTCCTATCGAGGTACCTAGATGTTTCTTAAACATTGCGATTAGTACCTTCCGAAAATGACCTCCTCTGACAGCTGGTTCCATACACTCGCCACCCTTTGTATAAATAACGCTACCCCTCGGGTTCCTATTAAATCTTTCCCCACTCACTTTAAACCCATGTCCTCTGGTTGTGAATTGCCCTACCCAGAGCCAAACGCTCAGTGCATATACCCGATCTATTCCTCTCATCATTGTGTACACCTCCATAAGATCACCTCTCATCCTCCTGCGCTCCAAGGAATAGAGTCCCAGCCTGCTCAACCTCTCCCTGCAGCTCAGGCCCTCGAGTCCAGGCAACATCCTCTGCTCACTTTCCAGCTTGACAAGTCTGAAGAAGGGTCTCGACCCGAAACGTCACCTATTCCACCATAGATGATGCCTCACCCGCTGAGTTTCTCCAGCATTTTTATCTGCTTTCCAGCTTGACAGCATCTTTCCGATAACACGGTGATCATATAATGGTGACTTCTCGGGCCTACTTGGTGGCATTCTCACTTTTTGACTATTTTCTAAAACTCGAAGAAACAATATAATGGGTTATTGAGAATAGGGTATACTGTTAGAGGTGTTTTTTTTTTTGTGATATGTTAAACCAGTGTTGCAGCTGCTCTCAGGAAGTGTTATTGGTTTATTACGGTCATGTCTATGGAGATACAGTGAAATGCTTTTGTTTGCATGCCATCCAATTACTTAACAATTAATTATTTTAGTTACTGTATTTTCGAGATACAGCATGGAAACAAACCATTTGGCCCACCAGGTCAAGTCGTCAAGAGAGTTTATTGTCATGTGTCCCAGATAGGACAATGAAATTCTTGCTTGCTGCAGCACAACAGAATATTGTAAGCAAAAATACAGAACAGTGCAGTGTATTTATATAGCATAGACCATATATATACACATTAATAACGAGATAAAGTGCAGTAGGCTGTTACAGTTCAGAGTCTGTTTGTTGGCGAGTTTAATAGCCTGATGGCTGTTGGGAAGAAGCTGTTCCTGAACCTGGGTGTAACAGATTTCAGGCCCCTGTACCTTCTGCCCGATGGAAGCTGAGAGATGAGTGCGTGGCCAGGTCCTTGATGATGTTGGCTGCCTTTTTGAGGCAGCGACTGCGATAGATCCCTTCGATGGTGGGGAGGTCAGAGCCGATGATGGACTGGGCAGCGGCTACAACTTTCTGCATCCTTTTCGCTTCTGGGCGCTCATGTTGCCGAACCAAGTCAGTGCCGACTAGCGACCACCCTGTACGCTAGCCACTATCCTGCACACTAGGAACAATTTGCAATTTCCAGAACCAAATGAACCTACGAACCTGCAAATCTTTGGAGTGTGAGAAAACCCACGCAGGTCATGGGGAGAACGTACAAACTCCACACAGACAGCACCCATGGTCGGGATCGAACCCGGGTCTCTGGCGCCGCGAGGCAGCAACTCAACCGTTGCGCCACCGTGCCGCGATTTAGGTGAAAATTGTCAAAGAAATCAATAAACAACAATGAAAATTAGAGGAGTGCCGATTTGTATTGGATCTCAGCAGCAATTAATTGCTCGGCCTGATTGAGTTAATTGCACCAATGTCTTGTTTTTGCAGACCGTTTCTCTGCACCAATGTCTTGTTTTTGCAGTATTTTTCTTTGCCTCAATCACTTTTCTTTGCAGCATTTTTTTTTTGCAGTTGGGTTTTTTTTGCATTCGTTTTATTTGCACCATCCCATAGTCTTTTTCTCTTTTACCGTCTTGCAGAATGTGCAGTGTATGTTTTTGTCTGCAGAAAGGTCTCGACCCAGAACGTCGCCTATCCATGTTCTGCAGACACTCCGACCCCCGCTGAGTTACTCCAGCGCTTTGTGTCTTGCTTTGTGAACCTGCATCTGCAGTTCCTTGGATCTGTGGGTGTTTGTGTGTTGTCGATGTATCTATCCCATGCAGTTCTTGGTTCTTGGTTTCTTGGTCCTCCAAAGTATTCCAAATGGAATTTAAACTGGAGGTGGTGGAGGGAGGACTTAAGCTAGAAAGGGTTTTTGGGAAGAAAGAGCTACCTTAAATTTAATTGTACCTGGTTGGGTAACGATAGTAGGGTGGAGATTATTCCATGCTTTAATTGTGCGGGGGAAGAACGAATTGCTGTACATATCTGTCTTAGTAGCTGGAATCACAAATTGAATCGAATGCCCTCGTCTGCTCCTAATCGGTTTGGGTTTGGTGTAGGTCTTGTAATCTATGTCGAGTTGACCATTTAACATTTTGTAAAAAACAGGCCAAACGGTGAGCTTCACGTCTGTCTTGGAGAGGGTTCCACCCCAGAGAATTCAGAAGTTTGGTAACACTCGCTCCTCTCTCATAGGCGTTAGTAACAAATCGAGCTGCCTGTCTTTGGACACGTTCGATGGAAGAAATATTTTTATTTGTGTGTGGGTCTCCATTGCACCTGTACATCACCGTACTTGCGTGTACGACCATTATCTCAACTTGTCCAAGACGGCGCGGCTGGTAGAGCTGCTGCCTCACAGCTCCAGAGACCCGGGCTCCACCCTGACTACGGTTGCTGTCTGTGCACGCGGAGTTTGCACGTTCTTTCTTTGACCATGTGGGTTTCCTCCTGGTTCTCCGGTTTCTTCCCACATCCCAAACAAGTTCTTCCCACATATCCCAAACATCCCAATCTTATAGAAACATATAAAATTATAAAAGGACTGGACAAGCTAGATACAGGGAAAAAAACTGGTCTGTAATTCCCCGTTTCATGCTAATGGAATGTTGGCCTTCATAACAAGAGGACTTCAGTATAGGAGTAAAGGGGTTCTTCTGCAGTTGTGTAGGGCTCTGGTAAGACCACATCTGGAGTATTGTGCACAGTTTTGGTCCCCTAATTTGAGGAAGGACATCCTTGTGATTGAGGCAGTGCAGCGTAGGTTCGCGAGATTGATCCCTGGGATGGCGGGACTGTCTTATGAGGAAAGATTGAAAAGACTAGGCTTGTATTCACTGGAGTTTAGAAGGATGAGGGGAGATCTTATAGAAACATATAAAATTATAAAAGGACTGGACAAGCTAGATGCAGGAAAAATGTTCCCAATGTTGGGCGAGTCCAGAACCAGGGGCCACAGTTCTAGAATAAAGGGGAGGCCATTTAAGACTGAGATGAGAGAAACTTTTTTCACCCAGAGAGTTGTGAATTTATGGAATTCCCTGCCACAGAGGGCAGTGGAGGCCAAGTCACTGGATGGATTTAAGAGAGAGTTAGATAGAGCTCTAGGGGCTAGTGGAATCAAGGGATATGGGGAGAAGGCAGGCACGGGTTATTGATAGGGGACGATCAGCCATGATCACAATGAATGGCGGTGCTGGTTCGAAGGGCCGACTGACCTCATCCTGCACCTATTTTCTATGTTTCTATGTCTAAGTGTTGGTTTATGGGTTAATTGGCCACTCCAAAATTGCCCTTAGTGTTTAGTTTCATTTAGAGATAAGTGTCAGTTGTGGAATTTGAACATTCTGAGTCACAGTGAAAAAAGGAAGAGGGAGTGGCCGGGGTGCGAATCGTCCTTGATTACGCTGGTGGCCTTGTCGAGGCAGCGTGAGGTGTAGATGGAGTCGATGGAAGAAGGGTCCCGACCCTAAACGCCACCTATCCATGTTCTCCAGAGAGGCTGCCGGATCCACTGACTCACTCCAGCACTTTGTGTCCTTCTGTGGACATAGATCACCTCTTCCTTCAATATGACGGTATCGTAACCCCACAGTGTATAATCCAGCAGGTGTGTGGGTGTAGGATCTTTTGTCGAGGTTCAGTGAGTGGATTCATCAGGTCTTCACCCTCACAATCACCCTCTACTTTCAGTCTGAAGTAGGGTCTCGATCCAAAACAACACCCACCCTTTATCTCCAATGATTAGTTTAGTACCCGCAGAAACCCCACACTGTCAAGGGGAGAACGTACAAAACTCAGTGCAGACAAGCACTCGTAGACAGGATTGAACCCGGGTCTCCGGTGCTGTAAAGCAGCAACTCTACCGCTGCGCCTCTGTGCCGCCCACCACACCGATGCTACCTGATCTGCTAAGTTGTGTCTATCTCGTGATGTCTGACCTCCCCTTGCCCACGTAATCAAGTGCTCCTTTGAAGGTATCGAGGGAATATAAATAATTAGATGTTGTAAGAAAGGTCTAAATCGAATGACAATAACAACTCACAGTTTTTATCAAGCCCTCTTCAGTGGCAAAACATTCTAAGCGGTTTGGTGTTTTAAGAAGGAACTGCAGATGCTGGAAAATCGAAGGTAGACAAAAATGCTGGAGAAACTCAGCAGGTGAGGCAGCGTCTATGGAGCAAAGGAAATGGGCAACGTTTCAGGTCTACACATCTGAAGAAGGGTCTCGACCCGAAACGTTGCCTATTTCCTTCGCTCCATAGATGCTGCCTCACCCGCTGAGTTTCTCCAACATTTTTGTCTACCTAAGCGGTTTGGTGATTGTTTACGTAAAAACCTCGCTTTAACAGATGAGTCTGAATCCCAGGACATTCCAGAAGGAGATGAGAATTTCCCCACTCAGAACCTAATCACCTTTGAAGTAGGGATCTGACATCGTTAGACAGAAAGGCCTAGCTGAGACTTCGGCTCATCATTGTTATTAACTCTCTATTTCTTTTTAGAGGTAATGAGGGATACATGGTGAGTGATTCGCTTGCCTATGACGTGCGGCAAGGAATTACAGAGAGTTGTGTTTGCAGCCCGGTCCATCACACAGACCAACCTCCCTCCCATTGACTCCATCTGCTCTTCACGCTGCCTCGGGAAAGCAGCCAAATATAATTATAGACCTTTCCCACCCGGTCGTCCCTCCTCCTCCCTGGCACAGTGACTCAGCGGTAGCGTTCCTGCCTTACTGCGGCAGAGACCTGGGTTCGATCCTGACAATGGGTGCTGTACGTACGTAGTTTATACCTTCTCCCTGTGACCTCGTGGGGTTTTCTCCAGGTGCTCCAGTTTCCTCCTACACTCTAAAGGCGTGCACGTTTATCGGTTAGTTGGCTTTGGTAAGTTGCAAAATTATCCCATGTGTATAGACGATAGATAATAGGTGCAGGAGGAGGCCATTTGGCCCTTCAAGCCAGCACCACCATTCAATGTGATCATGGCTGATCATCCTCAATCAGTACTCCGTTCCTGCCTTCTCCCCATATCCCCTGACTCCACTATTTTTAAGAGCCCTATCTAGCTCTCTCTTGAAAGCATCCAGAGAACCTGCCTCCACCGCCCTCTGAGGCAGAGAATTCCACAGACTCACCACTCTGTGAGAAAAATGTTTCCTCGTCTCCGTTCTAAATGGCCTACTCCTTATTCTCAAACTGAGGCCCTGGTTCTGGACTCCCCCAACATCGGGAACATGTTTCCTGCCTCTAGTGTGTCCAAGCCGTTAACAATCATATATGTTTCAATGACATTCCCTCTCATCCTTCTAATCTCTAGACTGTACTAGCCCAGCTGCTCCATTCTCTCAGCATATGACAGTCCCGCCATCCCGGGAATTAACCTTGTAAACCTACGCTGCACTCCCTCAATATGTAGGATGGTGCCAGTGTACCAGGTGCTCGCTGGTCGCCGTGGACTCAGTGGGCCGAAGGGCCTGCTTCCGTGCCGTATCTCTGGTGTCAAAGGTCTGAAGAAGCTTGCCAGTGCACCACCAGACTCAGGAACAGCTTCTTCTCCTCTGTTTTATGGCTTCTGAACGGTCCTTCCATAAGCTAAGATGCCATCTGATTCTCCCCTTCCCCAATGCTGAGAACTATATTCTGCAATCGGTATCCTCCACCTTTAAAATAACTATTGTATTTGAGTTTGGCTTGTTTGTATATTCATGTGCGGTATCAGATTTGTTTGGATAGCAAAGCTTTTCACTGTACCTTTGTGCCAGTGACAATAATGGACGTAAACAAGTTAATATGTCAATAAAGGGTAGTTGTGGTTTCCTCCCACATCCCAAAGACGTGCAGGTTTGTGGGTGAATTGGCTTCTGTAAATTGTCCCTAGTGTGAACAGGTCGGTTGGCTGAAGGGACTGTTTTAGCACTGTATCTTGTGGAACTAATCTCATTACCCTCTCTCCGAAAAATATGAACATTGGTTTCAGCTAGTCCTTGCTTTCTCCCTCTTTCCCCTCCCCTTCCCAGCTCTCCCACAGCCCACTGTCTCCGCTTCCCCCCCCCCCCCGCCCCATGCCCTCATCAGTCTGAAGAAGGGTCTCGACCCGAAACATCACCCATTCCTTCGCTTCATAGAGGGTTGGAGTTCCTCCAGCATTTTTGTCTATCTTCGATTGTTCCAGCATCTGCAGTTCCTTCTGAAACATCATATCCCTAGTGTGTGGGATAGAACTAGTGTGATCGGGTGATTGCTGGTCTGCACGGACTCGTTGGGCCGAAGGGCCTGTTTCCAAGCTGCATCACTAATCTACAGGATCCCCAGGCTGATTTTTTTAAACCCCCTGTGGTAAGTCAACCCGGGCGTCGGCAACGGCAGCTGGCTGGCAACACTACATTGTGCTATTATCTTCTTTACTGAACGTCCAGTGTGTATTGAGACTTAACAATTGGTACTCTGAAGCATAATGGCCATCATACAACCTGTGGGTGTTGCCACCAGTAACGGGTGCATTGTGCATAAAGTCTTAATAATTCCCCAATGCATTAAAGCCTCCTTTGTTCATCTGCACTGAGAGCTCTGCAATTGTACACGCAGGGACGAAGTTGATCTTTGCAAAAAACTTGGAGGACACAAAGTTCTGTCTTCAGGCTATGCCCTTGCCACTGTTCCTGTGTTTTAAATTTCAGAATTAAAATCCTCTGGACACTTTTTACCCAACAGTGAGGGAAAATTCCCTCCACAGGTGCTGCCTGACCCGTTGAGTTCCTCCCTCGCTTTGTTTTTGCTCAAGATTCCAGCATCTGCCGTTCCTTCTGTATCCAGGTTCCCCCAGCTCACGCTATTGTTATTTTATCTCACGATTCCAGCACCCGTGGCTTCTGCTGCCTCCATTTTACTGCTCCACTGCAAAATCACCTTATAGTATGCCTACTTTGAAGAAGAGTCGAAACCAAGAACTGCAGATGCTCGTTTAGGCTAAAGATAGACAAAGTGTTGGAGTGACTCAACACTTTGTTGGGTTAGGCAGCATCGCTGGAGAGAAAGAATGGGTGATGTTTCGTGTCGAGACCCCTCTTCTGACTGCAGTCAATAGACAATAGGTGCAGGAATAGGCCATTCGGCCCTTTGAGCCAGCACCGTCATTCAATGTGATCATGGCTGATCATCCCCAATCAGTACCCCGTTCCTGCCTTCTCCCCATATCCCCTGACTCCGCTATCTTCAAGAGCCCTATCTAGCTCTCTCTTGAAAGTATCCGGAGAACCGGCAATAGCAAGAATTTCCTTCCTCAAATTAGGGGGCCAAAACTGCACACAATACTCCAGGTGTGGCCTCACTAGGGCCCTGTACAACAATACTCCAGGTGTGGCCGCACTAGGGCCCTGTACAACTGCAGAAGGAGAACATTCTGAGGAAGGATCCCGACCCGAATCATCATCTTTTTTCTCCAGAAATGCTGTCCGACCCGCCGAGTTACTCCAACACTATGCGCGTCTCCTGATATAAGTTCTCCTCTCTCTGACGGGTGTTCTGTGAGAACCTCCCTCGTTGTGCCCTCTCTGTGATTGCTCTCTTACCCTTATCTGACAACCTTTGTGGCTTCTTTTCATTTTCAGCTTTTGTCACTTATTCCACACATCTACCATTCACTCCCCACTCCACGCACGTGTACTCACGCGTCAGGCTTTGTCCTGCCACTCTCCTTTCCAGCTTCCCCCCTCCTCCCCCCCAACATCAATCTGAAGAAGAGTCCTGACCCAAAACATCCATCACCCTAATTTGTGGAAGGACATTCTTGCTATTGAGGGAGTGCAGCGTAGGTTCACCAGGTTAATTCCCGGGATGGCGGGATTGTCATATGCTGAGAGAATGGAGCAGCTGGGCGTGTACACTCTGGAGTTTAGAAGGATGTGAGGGGATCTCATTGAAACATGTAAGAGGCAGGAAACATGTTCCCGATGTTGGGGGAGTCCAGAACCAGGGGCCACAGGTTAAGAATAAGGGGTAAGCCATTTAGAACGGAGACGAGGAAACACTTTTTCTCGCAGAGAATGGTGAGTCTGTGGAATTCTCTGCCTCAGAGGGCGGTGGAGGCCGGTTCTCTGGATGCTTTCAAGAGAGAGCTAGATAGGGCTCTTAAAAATAGCGGAGTCGGGGGGATATGGGGCAAAGGCAGGAACGGGTTACTGATTGGGGATGATCAGCCGTGATCACATTGAATGGCGGTGCTGGCTCGAAGGGCCAAATAGCCTACTCCTGCACCTATTGTCTATTGTCTATGTCCATTTCCCACCCCAGGTGCCGTGGTACTGACCTGCTGAATTCCTCCAGCAGTTTTGTTTTCTTTGCTCAAGATTTTAGCATCTGCACTTTCTTGAGCGTGGGCTACGTGCGGTGGCAGGCCTGGTTCGTCGGTGCGAGCAGAAGCTAAAACTCTCCAATTAACTTCTTGTAACTTTATCGACACCTGAAACATGCTGACTCTTGTGTACTGCCTCGGTGAGGTCTGATGCATGATTTTACTGGGTTGTATGCAAAACAAAGCATTTCACTGGACATAGCTAAATGTGACAATGAAGTATAATTGAATATAGACACAATGCCGGAGGTTTTTGTCAGTCTCCCTAATGGTCGAAAGAGGTTTCCGTCTTAAAAATCGATAATTGTTTAGTTGAAGCCAGTTGCGATGCTAGTTGAAGGAGGTTGCTGGAGGTACAAAAACCTCCGGGAACCGCACGGAAACCTTGGGTGGGGCGCAAAGTCTCCAGAGGTTTCTGTTCCGGTTTCCAAAGTGGGACAGGGGCATTACTCAGCGGGGCAGGCAGCATCTCTGGAGAGAGGGAATGGGTGACGTTTCGGGTCGAGACCCTTCTTCAGACTAGAGTCGGGAAAGGGAAACGAGAGATATAGACGGTGATGTGGAGAGATGTAGAACGAGAAGCTGGTGCGACTTGGATGGGGGAGGGATGGAGAGAGAGGGAATGCAAAGGTTACTTGAAGTTAGAGAAATCTATGTTCATACCGCTGGGGTGTAAGCTGCCCAAGCAAAATATGAGATGCTGTTTCTCCAATTTGCGATTAGCCTCACTTTAACAATGGAGGAGGCCCAGGACAGAAAGGTCAGTGTGGGAATGGGAAGGAGCAACCGTGAGATCGCGTAGGTAATTGTATCATTGAATTACCCATCCATATTTTACCAAATGAGATCGATGGGTATTTCCTGATATCCAGGGCATTCGGAGTTGAAATGCAGTTGGTGTACAGATGGATTGGCTTAGCACACATGTAAGGGCTGAATGGTCTTCTGTTCAGTTTAGATGTACAGTGTGGAAATAGGCCCTTTGACCCACCAGGTCCATGCTGACCAGTGATCCCTGTACACTGACACTATCCTACACACACTAGGGACAATTTGCGATTGTACCAAGCCAATTAACCTGCAGACCTGCACGTCTTTGGAGTGTGGGAGGAAACCGGAGCTCCCGGAGAAATCCCACGCAGGACATGGGGAGAACGTACAAACTCCGTACATACAAGCACCCGCAGCCAGGATCGAACCCGGGTCTCCGGCGCTGTGAGGCAGCAACTCTACTGCTGTGCCGATTTGCTGCTCAACCCTAACTAGAGGAAAAAGGAAGGGATTGTCAAAGCAGTTATGCAAGAGTGGAGTCTGCTTCCTTCTCGAGAGATGTGGCTTTTTGAGCTTCCATTGCGTATGCTGCAATAACGCAAACAAGTTGTGTGTTGCGCTGATGTTTCTTTTTATTTGATGAAAAGACACAGCTTGGAAACAGGCCCTTCGGCCCGCCGAGTCCATGCTGACCGTCGATCACCGGTTCACTCTAGTTCTATGTTATTCCACTTTTGCATCCGCCCACTGAGTCTTACAGTGCGGAAACAGGCCCTTCGACCCAACTTGCCCACGCCGACCAACATGCCCCATCTACATTTAGCCCATATCCCTCGGAAGCTTTTCCTATCCATGTATACCTGTCTAAATGTATCTTAAACGTTGTGATAATACCTGCCTCAACTACCTCCTCTGGCAGCTCATTGCATACACCCAGTATGCTGCTCGACATGTATGTGGAGTCCTGGCAGAGCCTTGCAGCTGACCGCACGAGGTGGAGAGGTACCCTGAACCAACATCACAAAACGGGGTGGGTGGGGGGGGGGGAGGAAGAGAAACTGTCGAACACAGCGGCAGACAAGCAGGCACGCAGAAAGGAGCGAGGCAACTTCAACAAACCAGAGACCACACACACACAAATGTGACCTTTGCCACAGAGACTGTCACCCCCGCATTGGTCTCCTCAGCCACAAGCGACGCTGCTCTAGCTGAGGTTTGGAGCAAGCAGCCAACAACTAGGATGCATCACCCATGGTCAGTCACGACCGAGGGGGGCCTACGAGTGCTAGTGTGCAAGATGGTCGGCGCGGACTCGGTGGGCCAAAGGGCCTGTTTCCAAGCTGTATCTCTGAAGTCTAAAGACACAAAGTGCTGGAGTAACTCAAGTCAAGTCAAGAGAGTTTATTGTCATGTGTCCCTGACAGGACAATGGAATTCTTGCTTTGCTTCAGCACAACAGAACATAGTAGGCATTGACTACAAAACAGATCAGTGTGTCCGTATACCATTATATATGTAAATACTCACATGAATGAATAAACTGATAAAGTGCAAATAACAGATAAAGGGGTATCAATGTTCAGAGTTTTGTCCGAGCCAGGTTTAATAGCCTAATGGCTGTGGGGAAGTAGCTATTCCTGAACCTGGTCGTTGCAGTCTTCAGGCTCCTGTACCTTCTACCTGAAGGTAGCAAGGAGATGAGTGTGTGGCCAGGATGGTGTGGGTCCTTGATGATGCTGCCAGCCTTTTTGAGGCAGCGACTACGATAGATCCCCTCGATAGAAAGGAGGTCTGATCCGATGATGGACTGGGCAGTGTTTACTACATTTTGTAGTCTTTTCCGCTCCAGGGCGCTCAATTTGCCTAATCAAGCCAGCATGTTCTCTACTGTGCACCTGTAGAAGTTAGAGAGAGTCCTCCTTGACAAACCGACTCTCCGTAATCTTCTCAGGAAGTAGAGGCGCTGATGAGCTTTCTTAATGATTGCATCAGTGTTCTCGGACCAGGAATTGGGTCAGGATTACAACACACATCCACTTGTGTACGATTAGTGCCGGTAGATCATTAATGGTGCAGTGTCAATGCGGACATTAGACTTTTACTCCATGACTACAAGGCTATAACACTAACACCATATCCTGCACTATGGTATTTTACTCTTTGCTCTCCCTGTTGTACTTGTGTACAGCATGAATGTATTAATGGATAACATTATCTGATTTAGATTGCAAGCAAACGGAAGCTGTTTGCTGCGTCTCGTCTCGGTACACTTGACACTAACAAACAGATAGGTTTAGGTTTATAGACAAAGTGCTGGACTAACTGAGCGGGTCAGGCAGTATCTCTGGAGAAATAAGATGAATGACAATAGACAAAAGGTGCAGGAGTAGAGGCCATTCGGCCCTTCGAGCCAGCACCGCCATTCAATGTGATCATGGCTGATCATCCCCAATCAGTACCCCGTTCCTGCCTTCTCCCCGTATCCCCTGACTCCGCTATCTTTAAGAGCTCTATCTAGCTCTCTCTTGAAAGCATCCAGAGAATTGGCCTCCACTGCCTCCCGAGGTAGAGAATTCCACAGATACCACAACTCTGTTTTTTCCTCATCTCCGTTCTAAATGGCCTACCCCTTATTCTTAAACTGTGGCCCCTGGTTCTGGACTCCCCCAACATCCTGCCTCTAGCGTAATAGGAATCTGAGGGGTGATGTTTTCACACAAAAGGTGGTGGGTGTATGGAACGAGCTGCCAGGTGAGGTGATCGAGGCAGGGACTATCCCGACGTTTAAGAAACAGTTAGACAGGAACAAACACGGGCAGGTGGGACCAGTATAGCTGGGACATGTTGGTCAATGTGTGCAAGTTGGGCCGAAGGGCCTGTTTCCACACTGTATCACTCTATGATTACAATCAAGCCACCCGCAGTGTACAGATACATAAGAGGAATGATGTGAATAATGTTTAATGCAAGATAAAGTCCAGTAACGTCTGATCAAAGATAGTCCAAGGGTCTCTAATGAGGTAGACAGTCTGAAGAAGGGTCTCGACCCGAAACATCACCTAATCCTTCGCTGCATAGATGCTGCCTCACCCGCTGAGTTTTTCCAGCGTTTTTACCTACCTTCAATTTTTTTTCCAAAAACAGGTAGACGGTAGTGATTCGATCTGGAGCAGCTCAGGGTTGTGACCTCCCTAGACTGGGTTGAAGGCATTGTTTTAAACCACAATGGATGGATTGTGCAGTGGTGGAACTGATTGAAATGTATGATATTGAGGTGCAATGCGATCAGTATGAGATTGTTACCGTGTGATCTGGCTGGGACTGGAAGCAGAGTAGAGCCACTGTAGAAAATTGGCACAAGCTGATCTTGCTGTGCATAACTGAGGCCCAGTATAGATCTGCATAACTAGCGCAGCAATACCATCTTAATAGAAGTGTATAAAATGAGAGGGGGTAGATGCACAGAGGCTCTTCCCCAGAGTAGATAATAGACAATTGGTGCAGGAGGAGGCCATTCGGCCCTGTGATCCAGCACCGCTATTCAATGTGATCATAGCTGATCACCCCCAATCAGTACCCCGTTCCTGCCTTCTCCCCATATCCCCCTATTTTTAAGAGCCCTATCTAGCTCTCTCTTGAAAGTATCCAGAGAACCGGCCTCCACCGCCCTCTGAAGCAGAGAATTCCACAGACTCTCCACTCTCTGTGAGAAAAAGTGTTTCCTCGTCTCCGTTCTAAATGGCTTACCCCTTATTCTTAAACTGTGGCCCCTGGTTCTGGACTCCCCCAACATCTGGAACATGTTTCCTGCCTCTAGTGTGTCCAAGCCCTTAACAAAAACAGCTCAGTGTGTCCAAGCCCCAAACAACAGGGACAGGTCCGTGTTGGATGCAGATCGAACCCTCCCCACCCTCCTTCCCTCTTCCCTTCCCTCCCATACTCCAAAGGACAGGGACCACCCAAAATGGATGCAGATGGAAAATCCCCAAGTCCACCTCTCCGAGTTCAAGTATTGAGCAATTGACGGCGCTCCACCGGCCTCCACCACCCTATGAGGCAGAGATGAATCGAGGATAGACAAAAATGCTGGAGAAACACAGCGGGTGAGGCAGCATTTGTGGAGCGAAGGAAATAGGCGACATTTCGGGCCGAAACCCTTCTTCAGATGAATCGAGGACATAGGTTTAAGGTGAAGGGGAAAAGATTTCATAGGAATCTGAAGAGTAACCTTTCCACACAGAGGGTGGTGGGTGTATGGAACGAGCTGCCGGAGGAGGTAGTTGAGGCAGGGACTATCCTAAAGTTTAAGGAACAGTTAGACAGGTACATGGAGAGGACAGGCTTGGAGGGATATGGGCCAAACGCAGGCAGGTGGGACTAGTGTAGCTGGGACATGTTGGATGGTGCGGGCAAGTTGGGCCGAAGGTCCAGTTTCCTCGCTGTATCACGCAATGACTCAATGATACTGGTGATAACATGGGACAATTTACAATTGCTTCGGCCCGAAACGTTGCCTATCTCCTTCGCTGCATAGATGCTGCCGCACTCGCTGTGTTTCTCCAGCACTTTTGTCTACCTTCGATTTTCCAGCATCTGCAGTTCCTTCTTGAAGACAGTTTACAATTTCTTCCCAAGCCGATTAACCTACAAACCTGTACGTCTCTTCAGTGTGGGAGGAAACCGGAGAAAACCCACGCGGTCGCAGGGAAAATGTCCAAACTCCGTGTGGACAGCACGTGTAGTCAGGATCGAACCAGGGTCTCTGACGCTGTGAGACAGCGACTCTACCGCTGCGACACTGTGCCGCCCTTGTGTTGTATAAGCTTGAAATGTGTCTGTCACAATTCCATTTCATAGAAAATAGGTGCAGGAGAAGGCCATTCGGCCCTTCGAGCCAGCACCGCCATTCATTGTGACCATGGCTGATTGTCCCCTATCAATAACCCGTGCCTGCCTTCTCCCCATATCTCTTGACTCCACTAGCCCCTAGAGCTTTATCTAATTCTCTCTTAAATCCATCCAGTGATTTGGCCTCCACTGCCCTCTGTGACAGGGAATTCCACAAACTCACAACTCTCTGGGTGAAAAAGTTTTTTTCTCACCTCAGTCTTAAATGACCTCCCCTTTATTCTAAGACTGTGGTCCCTGGTTCTAGACTCGCCCAACATTGGGAACATTTTTCCTGCATCTAGCTTGTCCAGTCCTTTTATGAGTTTAAAAGTGTTAAAGAAGGAACTGCAGATGCTGGAGAATCGAGGGTACACAAAAAGCTGGAGAAACTCAGCGGTGCAGCAGCATCTAAGAAGCGAAGGAGATAGGTGATGTTTCGGGTCGAGACCCTTCTTCAGTCTGAAGAAGGGTCTCGACCCGAAACGTTGCCTATCTCCTTCGCTCCTTAGATGCTGCTGCACCGCTGAGTTTCTCCAGCTTTTTGTGTACCCTTTTATACGTTTATATGTTTCTATAAGATCCCCCCCCTTTCCTTTTAAACTCCAGTGAATACAAGCCTAGTCTTTTCAATCTTTCCTCATATGACAGTCCGCCATCCCAGGGATCAATCTCGTGAACCTACGCTGCACTGCCTCAATCACAAGGATATCCTACCCCAAATTAGGAGACCGAAACTGTACACAATACTGCAGATGTGGTCTCACCAGAGCCCTATTCAACTGCAGAGAGACCTCTTTACTCCTATACTGAAATCCTCTTGTTATGGAGAGGATTTCCCCAATACCGTGTTTCCAAACTGCTGTGAAGATTACTCAATAAAGTTAACATCTCCGCCTAGACCAGGGGTGGGGAACCTTTTCATGTCAGAAGGCAGCTTCAAGTTAGCTGTAATCTAACAAGGCCACATCCAAGAAACCTCAACTAGATATCCTTCAAAATGTACATTATTTTGTTAAAATAGCCCTCATCACTTACTAATGTTTTAATTGTGGCCGGCAGTCGGGGAGGATTATTTAGTTTAATCTTCTTTTACTCTTTGGTATTTTAAATACGTTCATTTTAAGATTAAAATTAAAATAATAAAAGACGAACAAAAACATACAATAAACATAAAAGGATTTGTTCTACAAATATTGGATTCATTCAAAAGGCCGCACTTAATGGCCTCGAAGGCCACATGCAGGTTCCCCACCCCTGACCTAGATGGTATGAATACTAATTCGACAAAGTCTTGACGCTGGGAGGTAATCTTCTATTCATACTGAATGATTTGATTTGCATTGCATTCAAGCCACGGCCTGGCTCATTCATTATAGCCACAATCCATTTGTTAATCCTTCTGCTCCGTAATGGCTGACCAAGGCAGCTGAATGCATCTCAGTGAATTCATAACAGGTGCTGCTGGTTCCCCGGGCTGCTTTCTAGATTTCTGGCCTAAATGGTGAGAAAAGGCAGTTGCGAGATCAACAATCTGCATTTGTTTTGTAGATCGGCTATTATAACTTGTTTCAAAGCACCTCTCCGGCAATCGCTAAATAAAGAAATTGGCATCTCGCCCGCGTAATGAGAGAATAAACTAGGCAGGCATCCCAAGGTTTGACTGCAGAGATGGATTGCTGGAGTAACTCAGCGGGTTAGTCAGTCTGAAGAAGGGTCCCGACCCGAAATGTCACCCAACCTTTATCTCCAGTGAAGGTGCCTGACCCGCTCAGTTACTTCAGCACTTTGTGTCTATCTTCGGATTAGCTACATGGTTTAGTTTATTATTATTACTATAATATTGCATGCCATTCAGTCAGCAGAAACACTGTACTTGATTACAATCCAACCGTCCACAGTGTACAGATACAGGACAAAGAATATAACATTTAGTGCAAAATAAAGTCCAGTGAAAGATAGTTCGACAACCTCCAATTGGGTAGATGGGAGGTCAGGAATACTCTCTATTCGGTGAGAGGATGGTTCCGTTGACGGATAACAGCTGGGAAGAAACTGTTCCTGAATCTGGAGGTGTGTTTTTTCATCCTTCTGTACTTCTTGCCTGTTGGGGGAGGGGAGAAGAGGGAGCTACCGGGGTAAGACTCGTCCTTGACTATGCTGGCGGCCTTGTCGAGGCAGCATCACGGGAGAACGTGCGTAGGGAACGTTTTGGTTTGGGACCCGTCTTCAATTCTGACCCAAAACGTCACAGAGGTTAGTTGAGGCCAGTTCATTGGCTATATTTAAGAGGGAGTTAGATGGCGCCCTTGTGGCTAAGGGGATCAGAGGGTATGGAGAGAAGGCAGGTACGGGATACTGAGTTGGATGATCAGCCATGATCATATTGAATGGCGGTGCAGGCTCGAAGGGCCGAATGGCCTCTACTCCTGCACCTAATTTCTATGTCTATGTCACCGCTCCACGTTCTCCAGACATAGAAACATAGACAATAGGTGCATGAGGAGGCCATTCAGCCCTTCGAGCCAGCACCGCCATTCATTGTGATCATGGCTGATCGTCCCCTATCAATAACCCGTGCCTGCCTTCTCCCCATATCCATTGACTCCACTAGCCCCTAGAGCTCTATCTAACTCTCTCTTAAATCCATCCAGTGACTTGGCCTCCACTGCCCTCTGTGGCAGGGAATTCCACAAATTCACAACTCTCTGGGTAAAAAAGTTTTTTCTCACCTCAGTCTGAAATGACACAAAGATAGACACAAAAAGCTGGAGTGACTCAGCGGGCCAGATCAGACAGCTTCTCTGGAGAAAAGGAATAGGTGACGTTTTGTGTCGAGACCCTTCTTCAGACTGACCCGCTGAGTTACTCCAGCTCTCTGTGTCCTTTTGTGCTCTAGGATATGCAGTGCTCTAGAAAATGTAGTCTTGCGCTTCCAGACAAAAAAAAATTGACAGATGTTCTTGTGACCCTGGTGTGGCAGGTACGAGGTGCGTCGCCATGGAGGAGTCGGAAGGGGAGGCTGAGCAGGCCGATCAATGCCCGTGCGCCAGCGCCGAGGACAGCGAGACGCAGGGCGGCAGCTCGCTGGGCGTCATCAAGGAAGGCGTAGGGGAGACGTTGATCGACTCGGAGGTGGCCAAGCGGGCGTGCCAGGAGGTGCTGGAGAAGGTCAAGATGCTGCGGGGGTCTTCGACGGAGGAAGTGGAGGACGGGGGGGCGGGGACCGTGCCCAACGGCGTGGCCATGGACGCCGAGCGGAGCGCGGCCAGAGCGGAGGAGGAGGAGTTGCCGCCGCCGCCGCTGGGCAACACGGTGAAGAGCGCCCGGAGGCGGCAGCGGTACAACTCGGCCAAGCAGTCGTGGCTGCTGCGGCTCTTCGAGTCCAAGCTCTTCGACATCTCCATGGCCATCTCGTACCTGTACAACTCCAAGGAGCCCGGCGTGCAGGCCTACATCGGCAACCGGCTCTTTAGCTTCCGCCACGAGGAGGTGGACTTCTACCTGCCGCAGCTGCTGAACATGTACATCCACATGGATGAGGACGTGGGCGACGCCATCAAGCCCTACGTGGTCCACCGCTGTCGGCAGAGCATCAACTTCTCCCTGCAGTGTGCCTGGCTCCTGGGCGCCTACTCCTCCGACATGCACATCTCCGCCCAGCGGCACTCCCGCGGCACCAAGCTACGCAAGCTCATCCTCTCCGACGAGCTGAAGCCGGCGCACCGGCGCAAGGAGGCGCCGGCGGTCAGCCCGGCCGGCGACACGGGCCAGTCGCCCTCCAAGCGGACGCACCAGCGCTCCAAGTCGGACGCCACGGCCAGCATCAGCCTGGGCAGCAACCTCAAGCGGACGGCCAGCAACCCCAAGGTGGAGCGGCAGCAGGACGAGGTGAGACGCCATCGGCGTGCCCCGCGGCTTTGAGCGATACAGCGTGGAAACAGGCCCAATTTGCCCACGCCGGCCAACATAGAAATTAGGTGCAGGAGTAGAGGCCATTCAGCCCTTCGAGCCTGCACCGCCATTCAATATGATCATGGCTGATCATCCAACTCAGTATCCCGTACCTGCCTTCTCTCCATTCCCTCTGATCCCCTTAGCCACAAGGGCCACATCTAACTCCCTCTTAAATATAGCCAATGAACTGGCCTCAACTACCCTCTGTGGCAGAGAGTTCCAGAGACCCACCACTCTCTGTGTGAAAAAAGTCCTTCTCATCTCGGTCCTAAAGGATTTCCCCCTTATCCTTAAGCTGTGACCCCTTGTCCTGGACCTCCCCAACATCGGGAACAATCTTCCTGCATCTAGCCTGTCCAACCCCTTAAGAATTTTGTAAGTTTCTATAAGATCCCCTCTCAATCTCCTAAATTCTAGAGAGTATAAACCGAGTCTATGCAGTCTTTGTTCATAAGACAGTCCTGACATCCCAGGAATCAGTCTGGTGAACATTCTCTGCACTCCCTGCATGTCCCACCTGCCCTCGTTTGGCCCGTATCCCTCCACACTTGTCCTAACCATGTACCTGTCTAACTGATTCTTAAACAATAGACAATAGGTGCAGAAGTAAAGAAGAAGAATTTATTTATTCAGAGCAGCGTTTCTCAACCTTTGTGGAACACTTGAAATAATTTTCATCTCCGGGAACCCCTACATAAAAATGATTACATATCTTTATTAATCTCTGTCTCTCTCTCTTTCATGAACTTAAAGTTAGGCAAACATAATAGCCAACATCATAAATAATATATATAAAATACAATAGGTGCAGGAGGAGGCCATTTGGCCCTTCGAGCCAGCACTGCCATTCAATGTGATCATGGCTCATCATCCCCAATCAGTACCCTGTTCCTGCCTTCTCCCCATATCCCCTGACTCCGCTATCTTTAATAGCCGTATCTAGCTCTCTCTTGAAAACATCCAGAGAACCGGCCTCCACCGCCCTCTGAGGCAGAGAATTCCACAGATTCACAACTCTCTGTGAGAAAAATTGTTTCCTCGTTTCCGTTCTAAATGGCCGACCCCTTATTCTTAAACTGTGTGTGTGGCCCCTGGTTCTGGACTCCCCCAACATTGGGAACATGTTTCCTGCCTCTAGCGTGTCCAAACCCTTAACAATCTTATACGTTTCAATGAGATTCCCTCTCATCCTTCTAAACTCCAGAGTGTACAAGCTCAGCCACTCCATTCTCTCAGCATATGACCGTCCCGGGAATTAACCTGGTGAACCTACACTGCACTCCCTCAATAGCAAGAATGTCCTTCTTCAAATTAGGGGACCAAAAGTGAGGGGGGGGGGGAGTGATAGATCAGCCGTGATTGAATGGCGGAGTAGACTTGATGGGGCAAACGGCCTAATTCTGTTCCTGTAACTTATGAACTTGTCTGAAGCATTCCACACTAATCACCTTTGGGTGGTGCGAGGGAGGGAGGGATGTTTGAGTTAGTCATACACCACAGAAGCGGGCCCTCCTGCCCACGCAGTCTGAGCTGACGAATCAACGACTCATCTACACTAATCTGACATTTTATTGTCCCGACTTCCTCATCCACTCGGATTCTGTCTCTGGGAACAAGTTACAGAGGGTTGATATAACCTAACCACCCGCATTCTTTGGGACGTTGGATGAAACCGGGACGCGCGCGGTTATAACCCACTCGGCCACACAGAGAACGTGCAAACTCCACACAGTCAGCAGCCGAGGTCAGGTCTCCAACGCTGCGACTCGGCGCTGGTTGACTAAAAGTTCGAGCTCTCTGGTGTGATGGTTAGCACTAAAAGTTAAAGCCCTGTCCCACGGTGCGAGTACATTCCAAGAGTTCTCCCGAGTTTGCCCTGATTCGAACTCGGAGATTTGCTTTAATGGCCGCTCGTCGCTACTCGGGGCTCTCATGGACATTTTTTCAACATGTCGAAAAATCTTCACTGGTCTTCCCGTGCTTACCTGCCGTTAGCGAATCTTCCCGAGTACCTGCCGTTAGCGCTTTGAGACGTACCCGCTACGTTCATTCTCCGTACTTACCACGAGTTTGATTTTTTTGTAAACCCGGGAGAGCTCTTGGAATGAACTCGTACCGTGGGACAGGGCTATCACCCTGAACTTGCTGGTCGACAAAGCAGGACGTTACAGCGCCAGAGACCAGGGTTCGATCCTGGCTATGGGTGCTTGTCCGTATGGAGTTTGTACGTTCTCCCCGTGACCTGCGAGGACTTTCCCCAAGATCTCCGGTTTCCTCCCACACTCCAAGACGTGCAGGTTTGTAGGTTAATTAATTTGGTGCAAATTTAAATTGTCCCTAGTGTGTGTAGGATAGCATTAGTGTGCGGGGATCGATGGTCGGTGTGGACTCGGTGGGCCGAAGGGCCTGTGTCTCTAAACTAAACCAAACCTCACAGTTGTGTTGGGGGAGGCAAAGACAGAAGCTAATTGGTGGACAAGCCAGATGTGGCGTGAACCCAGTTAATCCTGGGTTACTCAATTAAAATCACTTTAACTGAGTAAAAGTTAAACTTTAACCGATCACTTTAACTGAGTAAAAGTCTCTTCCATGGCCGGATTGAGTCCCACCGTAAATTGGAGGAGCAGCACCTCATATTTTGCTTGGGTAGTTTACACCCCAGCGGTATGAACATTGACTTCTCCAATTTCAGGTAGTCCCTGTTTTCTCCTCCCCTTCCCAGCTCTCCTTCAGCCCACTGTCTCCGCCACTTCCTTTCTCCTTCCCGCGCCCCCCCCCCCCCCCCCCACCCTCACATCAGTCTGCACCAAAGATCTGCAAGATAGACCATTCAATGAAAAAGTCATCGGCAGATTCATGGGTAATTTAAGGCCCCATTTCCGTAACCGGCTTCCGTCTCCGCACCAAAGATCCCGTAGGATACTAGTATGGAGACGGAAGCCGGTTACGGAAACATCCTCGTTAAAATAAGTTAGTTGGGAAAAATCTTCTCCTCATTTTCAGAATTATAATTTATTAACACAAACTGTTCCCCCCGCAACGTTGATTACACTGCGAGTCGGGTTGGGTCGGGTTACTGAAATGGATGAGAAAAAGGCCCACGTTCCGCTCCGTTGCGTACTGCACGTCAGCCCCATTGCAGTTAGAAGGAGT
>CAUPSL010001255.1:0-10000 GCA_963514005.1 Raja brachyura | reverse complement strand
CCCCCTCATCCTTCTAAACTCCATGGAAAACACACCTAGTCTTTTCAATCGGAGGGGCTCGAGGCCTGCGACCGAGGAAGAACTAAGGGAAGGGCCTTGAACTTTATTTCGCCTTCCATCACAGTGAGGAATGTGGAGGGGTCACTGTGGTGGATGTTCACGGACTCCCCCCGCACAAAACAAACCGAAGGGCATTAAAACAAACTTTTAACACACTAAAGATAACAGAAAGAAAGAAAAAACAAACAGAATACCAACAGGGCAACCACCGCCCCGGCGCCCCTGATGTTTGATTGTTAGTAAGCTCTTATTGGTTTTATTAGCACTGCAGCTGGAAATTTGATATGGTTTCTTTACATATTTATAGCATGCTCAAAAAGTTGAATAAAATAAACACTTAAGAAGTGAGTTAATACATGTTTTTTGCCTCAGTCTTAAATGGCCTCCCCCTTATTCTAAGATGCCGCCTGACCTGCAGAGACTCCAGCTCTTTGTGTCTTATCTTTGATTTAAAGTAAGCATGCAGGTACAGCAGGCAGTGAAGAAAGCGAACGAACGGCATGTTGGCCTTCATAACAAGAGGAGTTGGGTGTAGGAACAAAGATGTCCTTCTGTAGTTGCACAGGGCCCTAGTGAGACCATACCTGGAGCATTGTGTGCAGTTTTGGTCTCCAAATTGGAGGAAGGACATTCTTGCTACTGAGGGAGTGCAGCGTAGGTTTACAAGGTTAATTCCCGGGTTGGTGGGACTGTCGTATGCTGAGAGAATGGAGCGGCTGGGCTTACGCCAGCATTTTGTGTCTATCTTCGGTGTAAACCAACATCTGCAGTTGCTTCCGACACTTATCTTCCAGCTTTGCAAGTTTGCTGCTTTGGGCTGGGAGTAGCAGGGCACAGATGCTGAGCAAGCCCTGAGTCAGCCTTGTTCACAATGGTCCTTTGGTTAGCAATGGTCCTTTGGCTGACACTACAAGTTGAAGAATGAACAGTGGCTCTTTGGGTGAGGCGCGAGTGCGTAGGAGGATGCCGATGAGATCGCGATTCGAGGTCAGATATTGTACCTCAGGAGGAGGAAGAAGAACACTGTGGCGCAGCGGTAGAGTTACTGTTTCGCAGCGCCAGAGACCCGGGTTCGATCCTGACTACGGGTGCTGCCTGAACCGTGTTTTTGTGACCGTGTGGGTTTCCTCCGGGTGCTCGGGCTTCCTCCCACACTCCAAAAGACATGCAGGTTTGTCGCTTAATTGGCTTTGGTAAAAGCATTGCGATAATTCGACTAGACTTTTGAGATGCAGCGTAGAAACAGGCCCTTCGGCCCATCGAGTCTGCGACGACCAGCGTTCCTCCTGTATACCAGCGCTATCCGACACACTAGACACCATTTACAATTTACAGAAGGCAATTAACCTGCGCATTTACACGTGCTGTTCATAATATCTACCTCTCCCGTCAGCTAGTTTCATATATCCACAACCCTCGGTGTGAGAAAGTTCCCCTCTCACTCTCTCTGATGCCAGCACACCCGTCCCCAAATATAGGGTCCAGGTATCCCTCTACTTCTCGATACTGTCCCTGGTTGTCACCTGGAGCCTTGTGCCTTTCAACCTGCTAGTTGTTCTCTGCACAATTCTAACCTGCCCTCATCACATCTCTCCAGGTGGGTGCCAAAAAAACCCACACACCCCGATCTCTGGGCTCTCGATTCCACTGGCCAATAGACAATAGGTGCAGGAGGAGGCCATTCAGCCCTTTGAGTCAGCACCGCCATTCAATATGATCTTGGCTGATCATCCCAAATCAGTACCCCGTTCCTGCATTCTCCCCAAATCCCTCGATTCCGAGCTCTATCCAACTCTCTCTTGAAAGCATCCAGAGAATTGGGCTCCACTGCCTCTGAGGCAGGGAATTCCACAGATTCACAACTCTCTGGGTGAAAAAGCTGTTCCTCATCTCCCTTCTAAATGGCTTACCCCTTATTCTTAAACTGTGTGTGGCCCCTGGTTCTGGACTCCCCCAACATCGGGGACATATTTCTTGCCTCTAGCGTGTCCAAACCCTTAATAATCTTATATGTTTCAAGAAGACAATAAGGCAAGCCCTCACTTTCCCTTCCTCACTCATGTAGAGCTACACTGTTTCTCCTCATCCACTTAGTTCTTAAGATGCTACAATTTACGGTCGCCGAACAATAATACGCGATCTGCAGGAAGGAACTGCAGACGCTGGTTTAAACCGAAGATAGACACAAAAAGCTGGAGTATCTCAGCAGTACAGGCAGCATCTCTGGAGAGAAGGAATGGGTGACATTCAGTTTAGGAAGGTGGACAAAATTGCTGGAGAAACTCAGCGGGTGAGGCAGCATCTATGGAGCGAAGGAATAGGTGGCGTTTCGGGTCGAGGCCCTTCTTCAGACTGATGCGGGGGGGTGTGGGTGGGAAGAAGAAAGGAAGAGGCTGAGACAGTGGGCTTGTGGGGGAGCTGGAAAGGGGAGGGGAAAGAGAGAGAAAGCAGGGGCTACCTGAAATTGGAGAAGTCAATGTTCGTACCGCTGGGGTGTAAACTGCCCAAGCGAAATACGAGGTGCTGCTCCTCCAATTTACGCTGGGACTCACTCTGGCCATGGAGGAGGCCCAGGACAGAAAGGTCGGATTCAGAATGGGAGGGGGAGTTGAAGTGCTCAGCCACCGGGAGATCAGGTTGGCTATTGCAAACCGAGCGCAATCAGTTTAGGAAGGAACTGCAGACGCTGGTTTAAACCGATGATAGACACAAAATGCTGGAGTAACTCAGCGGGCCATGCAGCATCTCTGGAGAGAAGGAATAAGTGACGTTTCGGGTCAAGACCCTTCTTCAAACCTTTACATTCTTTAGCTATGGGATCTACTCTAACTACGGGTGTAACATTAAACATACCCGTTTAGGAGGCACATTGTTGAGTAGTATCAATAGACATTAGGTGCAGGAGCAGGCCCTCTACGTTGGGGGAGTCGAGAACCAG
Source organism: Raja brachyura (assembly GCA_963514005.1). Next base: position 7,002 of record CAUPSL010001255.1, on the reverse strand, counting down.
GGGGCCACAGTTTAAGAATAAGGAGTAAGCCATTTAGAACGGAGACGTGGAAACACTTTTTCTCACAGAGAGTGGTGAGTCTGTGGAATTCTCTGCCTCAGAGGGCGGTGGAGGCCGGTTCTCTGGATGCTTTCAAGAGAGAGCTAGATAGGGCTCTTAAAAATAGTGGACTCAGGGTATATGGGGAGAAGGCAGGAACGGGGTACTGATTGGGGATGATCAGCCATGATCACATTGAATGGCGGTGCTGGCTCAACGGGCCAAATGGCCTACTCCTGCACCTATTGTCTATTGGGGGTTACACAAAAAGCTGGAGAAAACTCAGCGGGTGCAGCAGCATCTAAGGAGCGAAGGAGATAGGCGACGTTTCGGTTCAGGACCCTTCTTCAGACATTGTGGGGGGGGGGGGGGTGGGGGTGGGGAAGGAAAGCTGGAAGAGAGGAGGGGGCAGAGCAAAAGCCTGGCAGGTAATAGGCTGGAGATGGACACAAAATGGTGGAGTAACTCAGCGGGCCAGGCAGCGTCTCTGGAGAGAAGGAATGGGTGACAATTCGGGTCGAGACCCTCCTTCAGGCAGGGGAGAGGGAGACAGAGAGATATCGGCGGGCGAGGTGTGAAAACGAGACATCAAAGACGACGAGGGTGAAGGAAAATCTAGAATAGATCATTGTTAGCTAGGGGAAGGTGACAACGAAAGATAAAATGTAACCAGGAAGACAGTCAGACTGGTCAGAGAACTAGGATGGGGGAGGGATGGAGGGAATGGGAAAGCAAGGGTTACCTGAAGTTAAATAGACTGGTTCACATGAGGAGCGGTTGTTTTTTTTAATAGGTAGATTGTTGTTTAAGAGGTAAAGCCAAAGATAAAAAGACAGAAGGCGTCTTGAGATGCTACCTGACCCGCTGTTACATCAGCGCTTTGTGCGGTGTTTACTGAACCAGTAGCTGCAGTTCCTGCTCCCCGCACTCAACAAAGGATGTCTGGACAAAAGTTAACGTCAGCACTTGCTTGATAGCTGATACTTGGCCCGCTAATGTCATAGAGAAGGCCATCTATAATTTATCATTTTTCCACAAAGCAGCTGATGAGACGGTTATCTGGATGTAAAGAGATAGCACAAAATTGCCCCCCACAAATGGCGTAGTCGGCAGGAGATGAATATATAATAGGAATCGAGTATAGGAGCAAAGAGGTCCTTCTGCAGTTGTCCAGAGCCCTAGTGAGACCACACCTGGAGTATTGTGTACAGTTTGGTCCCGTAATTTGAGGAAGGACATTCTTGCTATTGAGTAGGTTTACAAGGTTAATTCCCGCGATGGCGGGACTGTCACATGCTGAGTGACTGGTCAGCCACGATCACATTGAACGGCGGTGCTGGCTCGACGGGCCGAATGGCCTACTCCTGCACCTATCGTCTATTGTCAATTGTCATTCCCCCCTCTCTCTCCGTCCCCTCCCCCACCCAAGTCCCAGTAGCTTCGCAGTCGCCGTGTTGAGTCTCATTGTCTGTAACTCGTGTTCACCCAGCCCACAGCTGGTGGACTAACCCATGGCAGCAAAATACATGGGGCGAAGGCAGGAGAATGAGGTTTTGGGGGGGGGGATCATCCATAATTGAATGGCAGAGCAGACTAGATGGGCCGAATGGCCTAATTCTACTCCTATTAATTATCAAATGACTAAAGTAAAGCTCCTGATCGTTTCCCCTGTTCAACTGCGCATTTGTAAACTCTTTACTGGCGCTCATTATATTAACTCCTTTGGGTAAAATAAATAAAGTGGTAATCCAAAATCAAATTGCACGAGACAGTTGCTGCAATTCTTATGACTAATGACGCAGGGAGATAGGATGCACCTGTCCAGAATTTCTTTCCTTCCTCTTTTTGTTTCGCATGAATTCACTTTCATCCCGCCCATGGCCGGCATGATTTAACCGCTGTGTCATCAATTTAATTCTCAAGTGTATAAAATCACGCTGGCAACAGGCATGGCGAAAGCACAGAGTCTTTTTTACCCAGATCTGAGTAATCGAGAGCCAGATTGACATAGAAACATTGAAGCATAGAAAATAGGTGCAGGAGTAGGCCAATCGGCCTTTCGAGGCGGCGCCCGCCATTCAAAATGATCATGGCCGATCATCCAAAATCAGTGTCCCGTTCCTGCTTTTACCCCCATATCCTTTGATTCCGTTAGCCCTAAGAGCTAAATCTAACTCTCACTTGAAAACATCCACTGCCTTCTGTGGCAGAGAATTCCACAGATTCACAATAGACAATAGGTGCAGGCGTAGGCCGTTCGGCCCTTCGAGCCAGCACTGCCATGCAATGTGATCATGGCTGATCATCCCCAATCAGTACCCCGTTACTGCCTTCTCCCCATATCCCCCTGACTCCGCTATCTTTAAGAGCCCTATCTAGCTCTCTCTTGAAAGCATCCGGAGAACCGGCCTCCACCGCCCTCTGGGGCAGAGAATTCCACAGACTCACCACTCTCTGTGAGAAAAATTGTTTCCTCGTTTCCATTCTAAATGGCTGACTCCTTATTCTTAAACTGTGGCCCCTAGTTCTGGACTTCCCCAACATCGGGAACATGTTTCATGCTTCTAGCGTGTCCAAACCGTAACAATCTTGCCTCTAAAAACATAGAAAATAAGTGCACGAGGAGGCCATTCGGCCCTTCGAGCGTGTCCAAACCCTTAACAATCTTACATGTTTCAATGAGATCACCGCTCATCCTTCTAAACTCCAGAGTGTACAAGCCCAGCTGCTCCATTCCCTCAGCATATGACAGTCCCATGCACAGCTCCGGATATTTACTGAACTGGGTGAGAACGTTTTTCCTCATCTAGAGTAGACGATGGGCACAAAATGCTGGAGTAACTCAGCAGGACAGGCAGCATCTCTGGAGAGAAGGAATGGGTGACGTTTCGGGTCCAGACCCTGAGTTACTTACCCGCTTTGTGTCTATCTTTGGTTTAAACCAGCATCTGCAGTTCCTTCCTGCACCTAGAGTAGAAGGTAGTCTGACAGAGACATAGTCTGAAGAAGGGCTCCGACTCAACTCAAAGCATCACCCATTCTTCACCTCCAGAGATGCCGCCTGACCCACTGTGTTACTCCAGCACTTACTGGCAGTTGCTTGATGTGGTGTCTGTTGCAGACAGTGAATAATATGCTTAAACCTCTGTCTAATTGTGTTAATATATGGAAGATAGACACAAAGTGCTGGAGGAACTCAGTGAGTGAGACAGCATCTCTGTGAAGAACGTGGACAGGTACAAAGTGCTGGAGTAACTCAGCGGGTCAGGCAGCATCTCTGTGGAGAACGTGGACAGGTGACGTTTCGGTTCGGGCCCTTAGATATTTTAGGTCGAGACCTAAGGAATGGGTTTGAGACCTCCAGCCTGCTAGTTGCACATCTTTCTCTACTTTCCATTGCAAAGGTCACTGAATAAACTTCAATGTGTCCTCAAATATGCTGCTCCCGCCCTCGGCTTGCGGCAAAGAAATTAGCACGATAGATTTTCTTTTTGAAATTTGGCAAATTGGCAAAATGGCCGACGTTTCGGGTCGAGGCCCTTCTTTCAGACTGACCCGACCCGAAAACGTCGCCCATTCCTTCTCTCCAGAGATGTTGCCTCACCCGCTGAGTTACTCCAGCATTTTGTATCTACCTTTACCCTACAAACCTGTGCATAGACATAGACATAGAAAATAGGTGCAGGAGGAGGCCATTCGGCCCTTCGAGCCAGCACCGCCATTCATCGTGATCATGGCTGATCGTCCCCAATCAATAACCCGTGCCTGCCTTCTCCCCATATCCCTTGACTCCACTAGCCCCTAGAGCTCTATAACTCTCTCTTAAATCCATCCAGTGACTTGGCCTCCACTGCCCTGTGTGGCAGGAACTCCATAAATTCACAACTCTCTGGGTGAAAAAGTCTTTTCTCACCTCAGTCTTAAATGGCCTTCCCTTTATTCTAAGACTGTGGCCCCTGGTTCTGGACTTACCCAATATTGGGAACATTTTTCCTGCATCTAGCTTGTCCTTTTATAATTTTGTATGTTTCTTTAAGATTCCCCCTCATCCTTCTAAACTCCAGTGAATACAAGCCCAGTCTTTTCAATCTTTCCTCATATGACAGTCCCGCCATCCCAGGGATCAATCTCGTGAACCTACGCTGCACTGCCTCAATCGCAAGGATGTCCTTCCTCAAATTAGGAGACCAAAACTGTACGCAATGCTCCAGATGTGGTCTCACCAGAGCCCTATACAACTGCAGAAGAACCTCTTTACTCCTGTACTGAAATCCACCTGTTATGACGGCCAACATTCCATCAGCTTTCTTCACTGCCTGCTGTACCTGCACGCCAACTTTCAGTGACCGGTGTACAAGGACACCCAGGTCTCGTTGCACCTCTCCCTAACCTAACATAACCCCATTGAGATAATAATCTGCCCCCTTGTCTTTAGAGTGTGGCAGGAAACCGTAGAAAACTCACGCAGGCCACGGGGAGAATGTAGAAACTCTACAGACAGCAGCCGTAGGTGTCTTGGGTATGAATATTAACTTCTCTAACTTCAAGTATCCTTTGCCTTCCTATCTCTCCATCCCTCCCCTCCCCCAGATCCCACTTTGTATATAAACCAGCCTCTGCAGTTCCTTTCTGCACGTCATTCTTTCCACGATTGTTATGAAGTTATTACATGTCATTAAATGGGAAAGACTGCAGATAAGATATATGAAGATGTTGCCAGGGCTTGTGGCCCTGGGCTATAGGGAGGGGTGGGGCAGGTTTGGACTTTACCCCTTGTCGTGTCCATCTTCCGTGTTTCAAAGGTTGACCTCGCTGTCATCGTCCGTCCTGAAAAGGACGCAAGCTTCCGGCGACAATCGAGTGGGAGGCCATCACTTGTTCCAATAGATGATGGTGGTAGCAGAATTAGCTCGGGATACTTCCAGTTTCCAGCCCCCGCGATGCCGGGGACATCTTCTGCTATGGGGCCATTCCTTACAGTGCAGGAGGTTGGGGGGGGTGATCTCGTAGCGGTGTTTAATAAATAGCGAGGGGAACAGACAGGGTGAATTGAGGAGGGATCTTATAGAAGCTTACAACATTCCGAGGGGGTTGGACAGGCTAGATGCAGGAAGATTGTTCCCAATGTTGGGGAGGTCCAGGACAAGGGGCCACAGTTTAAGAATAAGGAGTAAGCCATTTAAAACGGAGACGGGGAAACACTTTTCCTCACAGAGAGTTGTGAGTCTGTGGAATTCTCTGCCTCAGAGGGCGGTGGAGACAGGGACAGAACAAGGGGTCACAGTTCAAGGATAAGGGGGAAGTCTTTTAGGACCGAGATGAGAAAAACATTTTTCACACAGAGAGTGGTGAATCTGTGGAATTCTCTGCCACAGAAGGTAGTTGAGGCCAGTTCATTGGCTATATTTAAGAGGGAGTCAGATGTGGCCCTTGTGGCTAAAGGGATCAGAGGGTATGGAGAGAAGGCAGGTACGGGATACTGAGTTGGATGATCAGCCATGATCATATTGAATGGCGGTGCTGGCTCGAAGGGCCGAATGGCCTCTACTCCTGCACCTATTGTCTATGTTTCTATGAATTCACAGAAAGAGTTGCTGCCGCACAACGCCAGTGACCCGGGTTCGATCCTGACTGCGGGTGCTGCCTGTACGGAGTTTGCACGTTCTCCCTGTGACCGCGTGGGTTTTCTCCCAGTGCTCCAATTTCCTCCCACACGCCAAAGATTTAGTGTGTCTTAGAGATGCAGCGCGGAAACAGGCCCTTTGGCCCACCGAGTCTGCGCTGACATTGGAAGTGGATACAAATGCAACTTTCAAAGGGAATTTGGACAGATGTATGGACAGGAAGGGCTTAGAGAGATATGGGCTGAATTCAAGGAAATAGGGCTAACTCAATATGCCAGCTTGGTTGTTCTAGATTTACTCCTTATTCTTAAACTGTGGCCCCTGGTTCTGGACTCCCCCAACATCAGGAACATGTTTCCTGCCTCTAGCGTGTCCAAACCCTTAACAATCTTATATATTTCAATGAGATCCCCTCTCATCCTTCTAAACTCCAGAGTGTAGAAGCCCAGCTGCTCCATTCTCTCAGCATATGACAGTCCCGCCATCCCGGGAATCAACCTGGTGAACCTACGCTGCACTCCCTCAATAGCAAGAATGTCCTTCCTCAAATTAGGGGACCAAAACTGCGCACAGTACTCCAGGTGTGGTCTCACTAGGGCTCTGTACAACTGCAGAAGGACCTCTTTGCTCTGATATTTGACTCCTCTTGTTATGAAGGCCAACCTGCCATTCGCTTTCTTCACTGCCTGCTGTACCTGCATGCTTACTTTCATAGACTGATGTACAAGGCCCCCCCCCCCCCCCCCCCAGATCCCGTTGTACTTCCCCTTTCCCCAACTTGACGCCATTAAGATAGTAATCTGCCTTCCTGTTTTTGCTACCAAAAACAAGTTACATGTGAGGTCACAAACCGTTTTTGATGATAATGCCCGTGATAAACGTGAATGAATTCCGTATATGACTTTAAAAAAATTTCTCCGAAGGAATAATAACAAACCTTTCCTTCCCATTGTTTCTCAGGCGCTATCGTCCAGTAATGAGAGTATTGATAGCGATGTCCGCACTGTAAGTGGCCAGTTTTTGTTGCGGTGGTGGCTGGTAGCTGGGTCCTTCGTTTTAAAAAAAAAAAAAAAAAAAAATTTTTTTTTCTCCTTAACAGTATTTCCTCCGCTGGCTATTCCTGGCAGCTGCTGCCGACCCGAAGCGGTGGTGATTGGCTTGGCACCGCTTCAAAACGCGCAGGTGGAGTATTGCTCCATCTGCTCCCGTCCCGCATGTGCAAAGGAATCCCTTCACGCTGATCACGCAAGGCTGGAGAGTCGATGGGTACCGTCCCTCTGGAGAAAATTTAGCGTTAAAGCTCCCCCCCCCCCTTCCCCCCCCCCCCCCTCCATCTCCC
>CAUPSL010001254.1:0-67500 GCA_963514005.1 Raja brachyura | reverse complement strand
TTAAAACCTATCCAGTTAAACCCTGACCAGCCTCAGATCAATACTGATCTCCAATCACCAGTTAGAGTGAACCAAATTATCAAACAATGTAAAGAAACGTATTTGGAACATTGGGATAAAGAAACCAAAAGCCAAAGCAGATTAGAATGTTACCGGGCCCTAAAAAGACATTATAAATGGGCAGACTATCTCTCAGCTGTTAGAGACATAAAGCAGAGACAGACCCTCACCAAATACAGGTTAAGCGACCACTATTGGGCAGTTGAAAAAGGAAGACAGAAGGGATTCTGGCAACCAAGAGAAAATAGAATATGCCGCCACTGTTTGACAGATGAGGTTGAAACAGAGGTGCACTTCCTCCTAAAATGCAACAAAATTGACAAAACAAGGAAAACTTACTTTGACAAACTCAGTCTGGCAACCCCTGATTTTAAAGAACTAGACGATATATCAAAGCTAAGAATAATCCTTGGTGAAGGAAATCCGGCACATCTTGGTGCACAATACGTAACAGCACGCCACAGCCTGAGAGACGGTGAATGACCAATATGCACGCACACACTAATTGACGTTAACTGACACTAAGAAATTAATATTGAATTGCTAAACTTGCTATTGTGTTATACTGCTTACAGCTGCAAGAACGTGTAGCAATCAATAAAGGGCTATTGGTCTATTGCGAGTATATGTACAGGGACATATCTATCCATGCACTGTATACTTGTATTTACACTGATGCATTTTAAATATGTATGTCATGTGTTATACTTTGGCAATATAACGATGTACTTTATCATGCCAATAAAGTTTTGAAATTGAAAAAAATAAAAATAATAATTAATTAAAAATTGAGAGAGAGAGAGATATAGAGAGAGAGAATGTGTGTGTGTGAGCGAGAGAGAGAGAGAGAGAGAGAGAGAGAATGTGTGTGTGTGAGCGAGAGAGAGAGAGAGAGAGAGAGAATGTGTGTGTGTGAGCGAGAGAGAGAGAGAGAGAGAAAGACAGGGAGACAGAGAGATATATATATAGAGAGAGAGAGAGATAGAGAGAGAGAGATAGAGAGAGAGAGATAGAGATAGAGAGAGAGAGATAGCGAGAGATAGAGAGAGAGAGCGAGAGATAGAGAGAGAGAGAGAGAGAGAGAGACGTCTGTCGAACGCTGTCACACGCGACGTGCTCCCGGAGAGAGGGAGAGGAGAAGGGAAAGAGTGAGTGTGTGAGAGAGAGAGTGAGTGTGTAAGAGAGTGTGTGTGTGAGTGAGAGAGAGAGAGAGAGAGAGAGAGAGAGAGAGAGTGAGGTAGGGAGTGTGTGGGATACACGCCTCTCCAATGCTGTCATACAAATCTTTTGCTCCTGGAGGGAGGGAGGGAGAGTGTGAGTGAGTCATGGGAGAGGGAGAGAGAGAGAGGGGGGAAGAGAGAGGGAGGGGAGGGGGGGAGAGGGAGGGGGGAGAGAGAGAGGGGTAGAGAGAGGAGGGGGAGGGGGAGAGGGACAGAGTGGGGGGAGGGAGAGAGGGAGGGGGAGAGAGAATGGGGGAGAGGGAGGGGAAGAGAGTGGGGTGGCAAGAGAGGGGGTGGAGAGGGAGAGGGAGGGGGAGAGGGAGAGGAGGGTGAGAGAGGGGGATGGGGCAGGGGAGCTCACTTTACCTCCAGCATCTGGTTGAACTGGGCCTTGAGCTCAAAGTAGGGCTTAGACTTGAGGATGAGCCTCTTGAGGGCCTTCTGGAGCTGCTGCACGCGTGCCTCGGCCTGCTGACACTGCTGCGTGACCCGCTGATGCTCCCGCTCGCCTCGCAGACGCTCCTCCTCTGCCTCGTTCACCTGGGCACAGGGGCAGAGGGTGAGGAGCCATCTCCCCGGACACCGGGCCTAAAGCCTGCCCAAGGGGCACTCCCCACGGGGCACAAAGCCTTCCCACAGGGCCCAAACTGCCCACAGGGCCTGAAGCCTGCCTACTGGGCCCAAACTCTGTCCACCGACCACAGGGCCCAAAGCCTGCCCACAGGCACCACCCACGGGGCCTGAAGCCTACCCACAGGGCCCAAAACCTGCCCACAGGCACCACCCACGGGGCCTGAAGACTGCCCACTGGCCCCAACTCTGTCCACTCCGCACAGGGCCTGAAGCCTGCCTACTGGGCCCAAACTCTGTCCATCGACCACAGGGCCCAAACTCTGTCCATCGACCACAGGGCCCAAAACCTGCCCATGGGCATCAAACTGTGCCCAGTCACAGCACCAACCCAGTCACAGCACCCACCCTACACCCAGCACCCACCCCACACCCAGCCTGCACCCTACACCCAGCACCCACCCCGCACCCACCCTACACCCAGCACCCACCCTATACCCACCATGCACTCTACACCCAGCACCCACCCTACACCCAGCACCCACCCTACACCCAGCACCCACCCTACACCCAGCACCCACCCTACACCCAGCACCCACCCTACACCCAGCCTGCACCCTACACCCAGCACCCACCCACCCACCATGCACTCTACACCCAGCACCCACCCTGCACCCAACACCCAGCACCCACCCTACACCCAGCATACACCCAGCCTACACCCAGCACCCACCATACACCCAGCACCCACCCTACACCCAGCACCCACCCTGCACCCAGCACCCACCCTGCACCCAGCACCCACCCTGCACCCAGCACCCACCCTGCACCCAGCACCCACCCTGCACCCAGCACCCACCCTGCACCCAGCACCCACCCTACACCCAGCACCCACCCTACACCCAGCACCCACCCTACACCCAGCACCCACACTACACCCAGCACCCATCCTACATCCACACGTGTGTGCGGGCGTGTAGATGGCGAGGGGTGCTGGGCGTGCGTTACCTTGGCGGTAGCGTGGTTCAGCATCTCCTGCCAGGTGGGGTCGAGGCGGTTGGTGTCGGCCATCAGCCCCTGTTCAGCCACGTACACCATCTCCCGGGCAGCGTTGTGCATGCTCACCGCCCGCTCGTAGCGCAGAGCCGCCTTCTGTGTCTCCTGCTGGGCCTGATTTTTTCAAGAGAAGGTTGGATTTAGCTCTTAGGGCTAATGGAATCAAGGGATATGGGGTGTGGGGGGGGGGGGGGGGGTTAGAGTGGCTGGGGCAATCCTACTAGCTGAACAGAACAAGATCTTACTGAAAGTAAGCACGCATGTACAAGCAGGCAGTGTCGAAAGCTAACATGTTTTACATCTTGGGAAGATGTTTTCAAGAGAGTTAGATTTAACTATATAACCATATAACATATAACAATTACAGCACGGAAACAGGCCTTCTCGGCCCTTACAGTCCGTGCCGACCATTTATTTTCCCCTAGTCCCATCTACCTGCACTCAGACCATACCCCTCCATTCCCTTCCCGTCCATATACCTATCCACTTTACTTTTAAATGTTAAAATCGATCCTGCCTCCACCACTTCTGCAGGAAGATCATTCCACACAGCCACCACTCTCTGAGTAAAGAAGTTCCCCCTCATGTTACCCCTAAACTTCTGTCCCTTAATTCTCATGTTATGCCCTCTTGTTTGAATCTTTCCTACCCTCAATGGGAAAAGCTTATCCACGTCAACTCTGTCTATCCCTTTCATCATTTCAAAGACCTCAATCAAATCCCGCCTTAACCTTCTGCGCTCCAAAGAATAAAGACCCAACTTGTTCAACCTTTCTCTGTAACAGTTGCTGGAACCCAGGCAACATTCTAGTAAATCTCCTCTGTACTCTCTATATTTTGTTGACATCCTTCCTATAATTAGGCGACCAAAATTGTACACCATACTCCAGAATTGGTCTTACCAATGCCTTGTACAATTTTAACATTACTTCCCTACTCCTATATTCAATGCTCTGATTTATAAAGGCCAGCACACCAAAAGCTTTCTTTACCACCCTATCTATATGCGATTCCACCTTCAGGGAACTATGCACAGTTATTCCTAGATCCCTCTGTTCCACAGCATTCCTCAATTCCCTACCATTTACCATGTACGTCCTATTTTGATTTGTCCTGCCACGATGTAGCACCTCACACTTATCAGCATTAAACTCCATCTGCCATCTTTCAGCCCACTCTTCCAAATGGCCCAAATCTCTCTGTAGACTGAAAATCTACTTCATTATCCACAGCACCCCCTATCTTAGTATCATCTGCATACTTACTTATCCAATTTTCCACCCCATCATCTAGATCATTGATGTACATGACAAACAACAGTGGACCCAACACAGATCCCTGAGGCACCCCACTGGTCACCGGCTTCCAACCTGACAAACAGCCATCCACCATTACTCTCTGGCATCTCCCATTCAGCCACTGTTGAATCCATCTTGCTACTCCGCCATTAACACCCAAAGATTGAACCTTCTTAACCAACCTTCCATGGGGAACCTTGTCAAAGGCCTTGGCGCTAAAGGAATCAAGGGATATGGGGAAAATGCAGGAACAGGGTACTGAATTTAGATGATCAGCCACAATCATGCCGCAAGGCTCGGTGCTGGGACCCCAGTTATTTATAATATACATGAACGATTTAGAAACATAGAAAATAGGTGCAGGAGGAGGCCATTCGGCCCTTCGGGCCAGCACCACCATTCATTGTGATCATGGCTGATCGTCCCCTACCAATAACCCGTGCCTGCCTTCTCCCCATATCCCTTGACTCCACTAGCCCCTAGAGCTCTATGACGAGAGAATTATATGTGACATCTCCAAGTTTGCAGATGACATAAAGCTGGGCGGCAGTGCGAGCTGCGAGGAGGATGATATGAGAATGCAGGGTGAGTTGGATAGGTTGGGGGAGTGGGCAGATGCAGTACAACGTGGATAAATGTGAGGTTATCCACTTTAGTGGCAAAGAACAAGAAGGCAGATTATTATCTGAATGGTCAGATTAGGAAAAGGGGAGATGCAACGAGACCTGGGTGTGCTTGTACATCAGTCACTGAAAGTAAGCGTGCAGGTGCAGCAGGCAGTGATGAAAGCTAATGGCATGTTGGCCTTCATTGCAAGAGGATTTGAGTTAGGAGCAAGGGGGTCCTACTGCAGTTGTACAGGGCCCTGGTGAGACCACACCTGGAGTATTGTGTGCAGTTTTGGTCTCCTAAGTTGTGGAAATCGTGTAGGTTCACGAGGTTAATTCCCGGGATGGCGGGACTGACATGATGAAAGAATGGGTCGACCGGGCTTGTGTTTGCTGGAATTTAGAAGGATGCGACGGGATCTTATAGAAACATATAAAATTCTTAACGGATTGGACAGGCTAGATGCAGGGAAAATGTTCCCCAAGTTGGTGGAGTCCAGAACCAGGGGTCACAGTTTAAGAATAAGGGGTAGGACTGAGATGAGGAAAAATGGTTTCAATGTGAATTCACTGCCACAGAAGATGGTGGAGGCCGATTCACTAGATGTTTTTAAGAGAGAGTTAGATTTAGCTCTTAGGGCTAACAGAATCAAGGGATATGGGGAGAAAGCAGGAGCGGGGTGCTGATTTTGGATGATCAGCCATGATCATATTGAATGGTGTTGCTAGTTTGAAGGGCCGAATGGCCTACTCCTGCACCTATTTTTCTGTTTCTGTTTCTAGCTTTGGCTTTGTTTGGTTTGGTTTCCAACACACTTTAGGCTCTTGAACATTGCGCCACTCTGGTGTGGCACGTGGCGCAGCGGTAGAGTTGCTGCCTCACAGCGCCAGAGACCCGGGTTCCATCCTGACTGCGGGTGCTTGTTTGTACGGAGGTAGTACCTTCTCCCCGTGACCTGCGTGTGTTTTCTCCGAGATCTTCGGTTTCCTCCAAAGTAGGTTAACTGGCTTGGTGTAAATTGTCCCGAGTGTGTGTGGGACAGCGTTAGTGTGCTTGGATCGCTGGTCAGCGTGGACCCGGTGGGCCGAAGGGCCTGTTTCTACGATCTATCCCCAAACTAACATTGTGGGCCGAAGGGCCCTTTCCAGTCTGAAGATGGGTCTCGAACCGAAACACCACCCATTCCTTCTCTCCAGAGATGCTGCCTGTCCTGCTGAGTTACTACAGCATTTTGTGTCTACCTTCTGTTGCTGCTTTAATAGACAATAGGTGCAGGAGTAGGCCTTTCGGCCCTTCGAGCCATTCACTGTGATCACGGCTGATCATCCCCAATCAGTACCCCGTTCTTGTCTTCTCCCCATATCCCCTGACTCCGCTATCTTTAAGAGCTCCATCTAACTCTCCCTTGAAAGTATCCGGAGAACCGACCTCCACCGCCCTCTGAGGCAGATAATTCCACAGACTCACAACTCTCTGTGCGAAAACGTTTAACATCATCTCCATTCTAAATGGTTTACCCCTTATTCTTAAACTGCGCCCCCTGGTTCTGGACTCCCCCAACATGGGGAGCATGTTTCCTGCCTCCAGTATGTCCAATCCCTTAATAATCTTATACGTTTCTGTACCCAGGAGCAATCCCCATACCCACGAGCAGTTGCTTCTACTCTGCCCGCTCCCACCGTTCTGCTCCAACTCTGTCCGCTGTCAAGACCAGACTCCTCAGTTGTGAAAGTGAGCGTGCACACACACGGAGGCCAGTTCACAACCCACCCTTGATTAGTACGGGTGTCAGGGGTTACAGGGAGAAGGCAGGAGAATGGGGTTGGGAGGGAGAGATAGATCAGCCATGATTGAATGGCGGAGTAGACTTGATGGGCCGAATGGCCTAATTTCTACTATTCCTTGTAAAATCCCCTCTCATCCTTCCAAATTCCAGTGTATACAAGCCCAGTTTATGTACTACAAGAGGGGACCCCCTGCCCCAGGTAGTTAAAGCCCCCAACCCGAGATAGAGTTAAAGCCTCCAGTGAGTAGGCCTGAACCCCAGGTAGAGTTAAAGCCCCCAGTGAGAAGGCCCCAACCCCAGGTAGAGTTAAAGCCTCCAGTGCGTAGGCCCCAACCCCAGGTAGAGTTAAAGCCCCGGAGAGAAGGCCCCAGCCCCAGGTAGTTAAAGCCTCCAGTGAGTAGGCCCCAACCGCAGGTAGTTAAAGCCTCCAGTGAGTAGGCCCCAACCCCAGGTAGAGTTAAAGCCCCCAGTGAGAAGGCCCCAACCACAGTAGAGTTAAAGCCCCAGAGAGAAGGCCCCAACCCCAGGTAGAGTTAAAGCCTCCAGTGAGAAGGCCCTAACCCCAGGTAGAGTTAAAGCCCCCAGAGAGAAGGCCCCAACCACAGTAGAGTTAAAGCCCCAGAGAGAAGGCCCCAACCCCAGGTAGAGTTAAAGCCTCCAGTGAGAAGGCCATAACCCCAGATAGAGTTAAAGCCCCAGAGAGAAGGCCCCAACCGCAGTAGAGTTAAAGCCCCAGAGAGAAGGCCCCAACCCCAGTAGAGTTAAAGCCCCAGAGAGAAGGCCCCAACCCCAGTAGAGTTAAAGCCTCCAGTGAGAAGGCCCCAACCCCAGTAGAGTTAAAGCCTCCAGTGAGAAGGCCCCAACCCCAGGTTGAGTTAAAGCCCCTAGTGAGAAGGCCCCAACCCCAGGTTGAGTTAAAGCCCCCAGTGAGAAGGCCCCAACCCCAGGTTGAGTTAAAGCCTCCAGAGAGAAGGCCCCAACCCCAGGTTGAGTTAAAGCCTCCAGTGAGAAGGCCCCAACCCCAGGTAGAGTTAAAGCCTCCAGTGAGCAGGCCCCAACCCCAGGTTGAGTTAAAGCCCCCAGTGAGAAGGCCCCAACCCCAGGTTGGGTTAAAGCCTCCAGTGAGAAGGCCCCAACCCCAGGTTGAGTTAAAGCCCCCAGTGAGAAGGCCCCAACCCCAGGTTGAGTTAAAGCCCCAGAGAGAAGGCCCCAACCCCAGGTAGAGTTAAAGCCGCAGTGAGAAGGCCCCAACCCCAGGTAGAGTTAAAGCCTCCAGTGAGAAGGCCCCAACCCCAGGTAGAGTTAAAGCCCCAGAGAGGCGGCCCCAGCCCCAGGTAGAGTTAAAGTCTCCAGTGAGAAGGCCCCAACCGCAGTAGAGTTAAAGCCTCCAGTGAGAAGGCCCCAGCCCCAGGTAGTTAAAGCCCCAGAGAGAAGGCCCCAACCGCAGTAGAGTTAAAGCCCCAGAGAGAAGGCCCCAGCCCCAGGTAGAGTTAAAGCCCCAGAGAGTTGGGGTACCCGCTCAGAGCTCTCCCTGGGGTTGGGGCCTTCTCACTGGAGGCTTTAACTCTACTGGGGTTGGGGCCTTCTCTCTGGGGCTTTAACTCTACTGGGGTTGGGGCCTACTCACTGGAGGCTTTAACTCTACCTGGGGTTGGGGCCTACTCACTGGAGGCTTTAATTCTACTGCGGCCCCAACCCCAGGTAGAGTTAAAGCCCCAGAGAGGAGGCCCCAACCGCAGTAGAGTTAAAGCCTCCGGTGAGAAGGCCCCAACCCCAGGTAGAGTTAAAGCCTCCAGCGAGTAGGCCCCAACCCCAGGTAGAGTTAAAGCCTCCAGTGAGTAGGCCCCAACCCCAGGTAGAGTTAAAGCCCCAGAGAGAAGGCCCCAACCGCAGTAGAATTAAAGCCTCCAGTGAGTAGGCCCCAACCCCAGGTAGAATTAAAGCCTCCAGTGAGTAGGCCCCAACCCCAGGTAGAGTTAAAGCCCCCAGTGAGTAGGCCCCAACCCCAGGTAGAGTTAAAGCCCCCAGTGAGAAGGCCCCAACCCCAGGTAGAGTTAAAGCCCCAGAGAGAAGGCCCCAACCGCAGTAGAGTTAAAGCCTCCAGTGAGAAGGCCCCAGCCCCAGGTAGTTAAAGCCCCCAGTGAGAAGGCCCCAACCGCAGTAGAGTTAAAGCCCCAGAGAGAAGGCCCCAACCCCAGTAGAGTTAAAGCCCCAGAGAGAAGGCCCCAACCCAAGGTAGAGTTAAAGCCTCCAGTGAGAAGGCCCCAACCCCAGGTAGTTAAAGCCTCCAGTGAGTAGGCCCGAACCCCAGGTAGAGTTAAAGCCCCAGAGAGAAGGCCCCAACCCCAGGTAGTTATAGCCTCCAGTGAGTAGGCCCCAACCCCAGGTAGAGTTAAAGCCCCAGAGAGGAGGCCCCAACCGCAGTAGAGTTAAAGCCTCCGGTGAGAAGGCCCCAACCCCAGGTAGAGTTAAAGCCCCAGAGAGAAGGCCGTAACCGCAGTAGAATTAAAGCCTCCAGTGAGTAGGCCCCAACCCCAGGTAGAGTTAAAGCCCCAGAGAGAAGGCCCCAACCGCAGTAGAATTAAAGCCTCCAGTGAGTAGGCCCCAACCCCAGGTAGAGTTAAAGCCTCCAGTGAGTAGGCCCCAACCCCAGTAGAGTTAAAGCCCCAGAGAGAAGGCCCCAACCGCAGTAGAATTAAAGCCTCCAGTGAGTAGGCCCCAAACCCAGGTAGAGTTAAAGCCTCCAGTGAGTAGGCCCCAACCCCAGTAGAGTTAAAGCCCCAGAGAGAAGGCCCCAACCCCAGTAGAGTTAAAGCCTCCAGTGAGAAGGCCCCAACCCCAGGGAGAGCTCTGAGCGGGTACCCCATCCTCACCCCTCACCTCCTTGGCCTGTCGTCGAGCCTCGTAGTATGGCCGGGCCTTCTCGATGCAGTTGCCCAGCTGTGAGCCCTGGGCGTTCAGCTTCCTGGCCGACTCTGACAGGATCTTCCGGTACATGCTCCTGGCATCCTTTTTGTTTGAACCATAAATAAATTAATCAGCCATTTACAATAATATGTATAGCACAAAATAAATCAGAACAAAACCCACCACCGTAATACAGATCAAACAAAGATACTAAACCCTCAACATCAGTCTGAAGGAGGGTCTCGACCCGAAACGTCACCCATTCCATCTCTCCAGAGATGCTGCCTGTCCCGTTGAGTTACTCCAGCATTTTGTGTCTACCTTCGATTTAAACCAGCGTCTGCAGTTCTTTCCTACACATACTAAATAAACTACTGTACAACTGTGTTACAATCCTTGTCAAGGATACATTCCTGCGTAGAGGGACCCCCACCGAATGTTCGTGGCTTCCTGCAGCGATACGCTAGGTGCAGGAGTAGGCCATTCGGCCCATCGAGCCAGCACCGCCATTCACTGTGATCATGGCTGATCATCCACAATCAGTACCCCGTTCCTGCCTTCTCCCCATATCCCTTGACTCCGCTATCTTTCAGAGCTCTATCTAACTCTCTTGAAAGCATCCAGAGAATTGGCTTCTGGGCATCCACTGCCTTCTGAGGCAGAGAATTCCACAGATTCACAACTCTCTGGGTGAAAACGTTTTTCCTCATCTCCGTTCTAAATGGCTTACCCCTTATTCTTAAACTGTGGCCCCTGGTTCTGGACTCCCCCTACTCCTGCACCTATTGTCTATTGTGTATCGGCATGGAGGGATATGGATTATGTGCAGGTGGGTGAGAGATGGTCTTGGCATCGTGTACAGTACAGACATTGTGGGCCGAAGGGCCTGTCCTTGTACCTGACTGTGGCAGCAACACTGCCCCACACTCTCGGTAATCCTCTCCCCACACATCACTGGCTCGCCGCTATCAGGCACCTGAACCATTCTCTCACGTACAGAGAAACAGCTCATACAAGAAACATGTGGAAACAAGTGGAAACATGTGGAAAGCATCCAGAGAACCTGCCTCCACCGCCCTCTGAGGCAGAGAATTCCACACTCACCATTCTTTGTGAGAAAAAATGTTTCCTCATCTCCGTTCTAAATGGCTTACCCCTTATTCTTAAACTGTGGCCCCTGGTTCTGGACTCCCCCAACATCGGGAACATGTTTCCTGCCTCTAGCGTGTCCAAACCCTTAATAATCTTATATGTTTCAATATGATCCCCTCTCATCCTTTTAAACTCCAGAGTGTACAAGCCCAGCTGCTCCATTCTCTCAGCATATGACAGTCCCGCCATCACCTTGTTGATAAAGTTGGCGATTTTTAAATTTTATTTTGTAAATTGCCAACAATTGCAATTTGATCGTGTTTCTAGTCTGTATTTTTGTTTGTTTTGAATAAAAGCATTTTGTATTAAAAGGGGAAATTCAGAGGTGGCACGGTGGCGCAGCGGTAGAGTTGCTGCCTCACAGCGCCAGAGACCCGGGTTCCATCCCAACTACGGGTGCTGTCTGCACGGAGTTTGCACCTAACCTTCTCCCTGTGACCTGCGTGGGTTTTCTCCGGGTGCTCCGGTTTCCATCCACACTCCAAAGGCGTGCAGGTTGTAGGCTGAAGAAGGGTCTCGACCCGAAACGTCGCCTATCTCCTTCGCTCCTTAGATGCTGCTGCACCCGCTGAGTTTCTCCGGCCTTTTGTGTAACCCTCGATTCTCCAGCATCTGCAGTTCCTTCTTTAACAGGTTTGTAGGCTAATTGGCTTCGGTAAAAATTGTAAATCCCCGGTGCGTAGGATAATGCGCGGGGATCGCTGGTCGGCGCGGACACGGGGGGGAGGGGGGGGGGGGGGCAAAGGGCCTGTTTCTGCGCTGTATCTCCAAAGCTTAAAGGCAGTCAAAGACCATAGACTGTGCTGTCATCGTGCAGGAAGGAACTGCGGATGCTGGTTTACACCGAAGAAAGACACAGAATGCTGGAGTGACTCAGCGGGAGCGGCAGCATCTCTGGAGGAAAGGGATGGGTCGGCGTTGCCCATTGAATTGGAAACGTCACCCATTCCTTCTCTCCAAAGCTGCTGCCTGTCCCGCTGAGTCAGGCCAGCAGTTTGTGCCGATCTTGAGTGTGCCGACATAGTGCATTGTCACGTGCACCGAGGGACGGCGAAAGGCTTTTGTTGCGTGCTGTCCAGTCAGCGCAAAGACAATACATGATTACAATCGAGCCGTTTACAGTGCACAGATACAGGATAAGGGAATAACGTTTACTAGCTGTGAGAGTGGAGGTGTCAGAGTGTGGAGCCATTGTGATATGTGATGGTAGATCAGCTTCTGTGGCTAGCACACCAACGGTCGGCTGGGTTCGGTGGCATCTTGGAAGCGATCATGTGGCACTCTGAAGTTGGAGGGCGTTTTCCAATGAATTGCAGGTTTAGTGTAGTTTAGTTTAGAGATGCAGCGCGGAAACAGGCCCTTCAGCCCACCGGGCCCGTGCCGGCCAGTGATCCCCGCACATTTAACACTACCCTACACGCACTGGGGACAGCTTACATTCACCAAGCCAATTACCCTACAAACCTGCACGTCGCTGGAGTGCGGGAGGAAACCCACGCAGGTCACGGGGAGAACGTGCAAACTCCGTACAGACGGCACCCGTGGTCGGGATCGAACCCGGGTCTCTGGAGCTGCAAGCGCTGTAAGGCGGCAACTCTACCGCTGCGCCACCGTGACCGCCCCTAAAGATGGGAAGAGGAGAGGAATGAAGCTTCATGTTGGAGTGGGGCGGGGGAAGGGAGGAGATGGGGAGTACTTACGTCCAGCTGTAGCTCCAGTTTATTGATCTCCGCACTGGCCTGGTTCAGCTGCTCCAGCTCCTCCTGTGGACAGGACGGCACGGAGAGGTGGGTCAGTGTCCAGTGGGGCAGTGTCTGGTGTCCAGTGGGTCAGTGTCCAGTGGGACAATGTCTGGTGTCAGTGTCCAGTGGGGCAGTGTCTGGTGTACAGTGGGTCAGTGTCCAGTGGAACAGTGTCCAGTGGGTCAGTGTCTGGTGTCCAGTGGGTCAGTGTCCAGTGGAACAGTGTCCAGTGGAACAGTGTCTGGTGTCCAGTGGGTCAGTGTCTAGTGGGACAGTGTCTGGTGTCCAGTGGAACAGTGTCCAGTGGGTCAGTGTCTGGTGTCCAGTGGAACAGTGTCCAGTGGGTCAGTGTCTGGTGTCCAGTGGAACAGTGTCCAGTGGGTCAGTGTCTGGTGTCCAGTGGGTCAGTGTCTAGTGGGACAGTGTCTGGTGTCCAGTGGAACAGTGTCTGGTGTCCAGTGGAACAGTGTCCAGTGGGTCAGTGTCTGGTGTCCAGTGGGTCAGTGTCTAGTGGGACAGTGTCTGGTGTCCAGTGGAACAGTGTCCAGTGGGTCAGTGTCTGGTGTCCAGTGGAACAGTGTCCAGTGGGTCAGTGTCTGGTGTCCAGTGGAACAGTGTCCAGTGGGTCAGTGTCTGGTGTCCAGTGGGTCAGTGTCTAGTGGGACAGTGTCTGGTGTCCAGTGGAACAGTGTCTGGTGTCCAGTGGGTCAGTGTCTAGTGGGACAGTGTCTGGTGTCCAGTGGAACAGTGTCCAGTGGGTCAGTGTCTGGTGTCCAGTGGAACAGTGTCCAGTGGGTCAGTGTCTGGTGTCCAGTGGGTCAGTGTCTAGTGGGACAGTGTCTGGTGTCCAGTGGAACAGTGTCTGGTGTCCAGTGGGTCAGTGTCTAGTGGGACAGTGTCTGGTGTCCAGTGGGTCAGTGTCCAGTGGGTCAGTGTCTGGTGTCCAGTGGGTCAGTGTCCAGTGGGTCAGTGTCCAGTGGGACAGTGTCCAGTGGGTCACTGTGCAGTGGGTCAGTGTCCAGTGGGACCGTGTCTGGCGTCAGTGGGTCACACAGGACTCGGGCTTCACCACCGTTACTCCCAGAACACACACACACACACTCAAACACACAGGAACATACACACACACACACAGACAAGATCACACACACAGGTACACACACACACAGGAACATACACTCACACTCAGACAAGATCACACATACACACACAGGTACACACACACTCAGACAAGATCACACACACTCACAGATACACACACACACACAGGAACATGCACACACACTCATACAAACACACACTCAGACAAGAGCACACACTCAAACACACAGGTACACACACACACACACACAGACAAGAGCACACACACACTCAAATACACAGTTGCACACACACACTGACAAGGGCACGCACACACTCAAACACACAGGCACGCACTCAGACGAGAGCACACACATACACGAACTTGATGATGGAGTTCGCACTATGACCGGCTACGCAGTCATGAGTATAGAGTGAGTACAGCAGGGGGCTGAGCACGCAGCCTTGAGGTGCTCCCGTGCTGATTGTTATCGAGGATAGAAACATAGAAAATAGGTGCGGGAATAGGCCATTCGGCCCTTCAAGCCTGCACCACCATTCAATATGATCATGGCTGATCATCCAACTCAGTATCCTGTACCTGCCTTCTCTCCATACCCCCTGATCCCTTTAGCCACATGGGCCACATCTAACTCCCTCTTAAATATAGCCAACAAACTGGCCTCAACTACCTTCTGTGGCAGAGAATTCCACAGATTCACCATGGGCATGGGATGGGCAGCAACTCTCCCACATACCCCTCCCCACTCAGTCAGAATCACACACCCTTACAGCACTGCAGCCTCATCAGGGACGACAATGAGCTGGCTTACAGGGAGGAGGTGAAACAACTGGTGGACTCGTGCAACACGAACAACCTGATCCTGAATGTCGAAAAAACAAAGGAGGTAATCGTCGACTTCAGGAAAAACCGGCACGGTCACATACCACTTCACATCAATGACAGCGATGTGGAGGTGGTCAGTAGCACTAAGTTCCTGGGGGTGCAGATCACTAACAGTCTGACCTGGTCGAATAACATCTCATCAACAGTTAAGAGAGCGCAGCAGCGGTTGCACTTTCTGCGCCGGATGAGAAGAGCTCACCTCCCCCATCCCATCCTCACTACTTTCTACAGGGGCACCATAGAGAGTATTCTGACCAGCTGTATCTCTGTCTGGTTTGGGGACTGTAAAGCCTCTGACTGGAAGTCCGTGCAGAGAGTGGTGAGGACAGCAGAAAAAATCATCGGGACCTCTCTCCCCTCAATCGGGGATATTGCGACCAAACGTTGCGTGTCTAAGGCCAGCAGTATTACAAAAGACCCCACACATCTCCATCACGGACTGTTCACTCTGCTGCCCTCTGGAAAAAGATATCGCAGCATAAGGAGCAGAACATCAAGGTTCTGCAACAGCTTCTTCCCACGAGCCATCAGACTCCTGAATGCCATGTAATGGGCTGCCACCATTGTCTATTTATCCTTTTTATCCATGTCTATCCTTCTGTTAATTATCGGGTTGCACAGGGAGCCAAATGCAACGTAATTTCGTTTGGAACTGCATATATCAATGTATTTCTAAATGACAATAAAGTTTGTTTGACTTGACTTGACTTGAACAGGCCCTTCGGCCCTACTTGTCTTTACTTTAGACTGCAGACATACCGCGCGGAAGCAGGCCCTTCGGCCCACCGAGTCCGCGCTGACCAGCGATCCCCACTAGCACTGCCTCACACACACATTGGGGACAATTTACAATTTAACCGAAGCCAATTAACCTATAAACCCGCACGTCTTTGGAGTGTGGGAGGAAACCGGAGCACCCGGAGAAAACCCATGCAGGTGACGGGGAGAACGTGCAAACTCGGTGCAGACAGCACCCGCCGTTGGGTTGGAACCTGGGTCCCTGGCACTGTGAGGCAGCAGCTCTACCCGCTGTGTCGCTGCGATACAAAGACTGAGTGGGGCGGCACGGTGGTGCAGCGGGTGGAGCTGCTGCCTCACGGCCTCACAGACCCGGGTTCCATCCTGACTACGGGCGCTGTCCGAACGCAGAGTGTGCACGTTTTCCCCGTGACCTGCGTGGGTTTTCTCCGGGTGCTCCGGTTTCCTCCCACACTCCAAAGACGTGCAGGTTAATTGGCTTCCGCAATTTGTCCCCAGAGTGCAGGATAGAAATAGTGTGCGGGGTGATCACTGGTCTGTGTGGACTCGATGGGCCTGTTTCCACGCTGTATCTCTAAAATAAAGGTACATTCTTTTATTCTGAGGTTGTGCCCTCTGGTCCTAGACTCTCCCACTACTGAAAATATCTTCTATACCTAGGCGTTTCATTATTCGGGAGGTTTCATCCAGATGCTCCTATGATGGAGCAGAAACAAACATCTGCTCCTATCATAAATGATAGGAGCAGAATTAGGCCATTTGGCCCATCGAGTCTACTCCGCCATTTAATCATGGCTGATCTACCTCTCCCTCCTAACCCTTCTCCTGCCTTCTCCCCACAACCCCTGACACCCGTACTAATCAAGAATCTATCTATCTGTGCTTTAAAAATATCCACTGACTTGACCTCCACGGCCTTCTGTGGCAAAGAATTCCACAGATTCACCACCCTCTGACTAAAGAAATTCCTCCTCATCTCCTCCTTAAAGGAACAGCCTTGAATTCTGAGGCTATGACCTCTGGTCGTAGACTCTCATGAATAGGACAGGTTTGGAGGGATATGGACCAAGCGCTGGCAGGTAGGACTAGTGTAGCTGGGGCATGTTGGCCGGTGTGGGCAAGTTGGGCCGAAGGGCCTGTTTCCACACTGTATCACTCTATGACTAGTGTAGCTGGGGCATGTTGGCTGGTGTGGGCAAGTTGGGCTGAAGGGCCTGTTTCCACACTGTATCACTCTATGACCAGTGTAGCTGGGACATGTTGGCCGGTGTGGGCAAGTTGGGCTGAAGGGCCTGTTTCCACACTGTATCACTCTATGACTTTCCCATAGGTGGAAACATCCTCTCCACATCCGCTCTATCCAGGTCGTTCACTACTAGACAACATCCAACCACATTATACATTCCTGCTCTTCTGACGGCTTTCAGTTTAGGGGCAGTGTCTTCAGCGTTCGGGCCCTGGTCTACAAATTGGTTTTATAGTGTTTATCTGCACAGAATACTCCTCTGTAAAGAACACAGCCTATTCAGTCTCCCCTGGTTAGATATAGCCTCTCAGGTTCCCCACTCACTCTCATAAATCTCTTCTCTCTCCAGTGCTTCAGTATCCTCTTTGACTTTGTTCACATGGTGCAGTTTATTATGGTTTTAGTTTAGAGATACAGCGCAGAAACAGGCCCTTCGGCCCACTGAGTCCGTGCTGGCCAGCGATCCCCGCACATCAACTCTATCCTACACACACAAGGGACAATTTACACTTGCACCAAGCCAATTAACCTGGTCAACTCGTCCCTTCCCACCCAGCCCACCCCCTCCCCGGGTACTTTCCCCCGCGACGGTCTGAGCGGAGGTGTTCAGTGAAACGATCGCCGAGCCTGCGCTTGGTCTCGCCGATGTAGAGAAGTTGACACCTGGAACAGTGGATGAGGTTGGAGGAGGTGCAAGTGAACCTCTGCCTCATCTGGGAAGACTGTTTGGGTCCTTGGGTGGAGTCGAGGGGGGGAGGTAAAGGGACAGGTGTTGCATCTCCTGCGGTTGCTGGGCAAAGTACCCGGGGAGGGGGTGGGGTGGGTTGGGTGGGAAGGGACGAGTTGCAGGTTAATTGGCTTGGTGCAAAAGACTGTTGGTGTCCTTGGATGGAGGTAAAGGGACAGGTGTCTGGGATCTGTGTTGGGTCCTTTGTTGTTTGTCATGTACATCAATGATCTGGATGAAGGGGTGGTAAATTGGATTAGTAAGTATGCAGATGATACCAAGATAGGGGGTGTTGTGGATAATGAAGAGGATTTCCAAAGTCTACAGAGTGATTTAGGCCAGTTGGAAAAATGGGCTGAAAGATGGCAGATGGAGTTTAATGCTGATAAATGTGAGGTGCTACACCTTGGCAGGACAAATCAAAATAGGACATACATGGTAAATGGTTGGGAATTGAAGAATACAGTTGAACAGAGGGATCTGGGAATAACCATGCATAGTTCCTTGAAGGTGGAATCTCATATAGATAGGGTGGTAAAGAAAGCTTTTGGTATGCTAGCCTTTATAAATCAGAGCATTGAGTATAGAAGCTGGGATGTAATGTTAAAATTATACAAGGCATTGGTGAGACCAAATCTGGAGTATGGTGTACAATTTTGGTCGCCCAATTATAGGAAGGATGTCAACAAAATAGAGAGGGTACAGAGGAGATTTACTAGAATGTAGCCTGGGTTTCAACAGCTAAGTTACAGAGATAGGTTGAATAAGTTAGGTCTTTATTCTCTGGAGCGCAGAAGGTTAAGGGGGGACTTGATAGAGGTCTTTAAAATGATGAGAGGGATAGACAGAGTTGATGTGGACAAGCTTTTCCCTTTGAGAATAGGGAAGATTCAAACAAGAGGACATGACTTTAGAATTAAGGGACAGAAGTTTAGGGGTAACATGAGGGGGGACTTCTTTACTCAGAGAGTGGTAGCGGTGTGGAATGAGCTTCCAGTGGAAGTGGTGGCGGCAGGTTCGTTGGTATCATTTAAAAATAAATTGGATAGGCATATGGATGAGAAGGGTATGGAGGGTTATGGTATGAGTGCAGGCAGGTGGGACTAAGGGAAAAAAGTTGTTCGGCATGGACTTGAAGGGCCGAGATGGCCTGTTTCCGTGCTGTAATTGTTATATGGTTATATGGTTATAAGGTGTTGCATCTCCTGGGGTTGGAAAGTCGTCCTTGATTATGCTACTGGCCTTGCCGAGGCAGCGTGAGGTAAAAAACAGTACTGCTCTCACTCTCATAAATCTCTTCGTTCTCCAGTGCTTCAGAATCCTCGTTGACTTTGTTCATTTGGTGCAGTTTGTTTTGATGCCTTTTTTAATCCTCCATCTCCTCTCCCATCCTGGTTCAGTTCAGTTTAGTTCATGGACACGTGTACCGAGGTACAGTGACAGGCATTATTGTTGCGCGCTCTCCAGTCAGCGGAAAGACTACACACGTTTACAATCGAGCCGCCCGCAGTGTACGGATACAAGATAAAGGGAATAATGTTTAGATAGTATGGCACAGCGGAAACTGGCCCTTCGGCCCCCCCGAGTCCGCACCGACCAGTGATCCCTGAACATTCACACTATCCTACACACACTAGGGACAATGTTTTACATTGATACCAAGCCAATTAACCTACAAACCTGTGTGTCTGAGGAGTGTGGGAGGAAACTGAAGATCCTGGAGAAGACCCACGCAGGTCACAGGGAGAACGTACAAAGGGTGGTGAGTGTATGGCAGAGACTATCGCAACTTTTAAGAAACAGTTCGACAGTTATATGGATAGTCCATCTTAACCTACCTGATCTCCCGGTGGCTCAGCACTTCAACCCGCCCTCCCATTCCCAATCTGACCTTTCTGTCCTGGTCCTCCTCCATTGTCAGAGTGAGGCCCAGCGCAAATTGGAGGAACAGCACCTCATATTTCGCTTGGGTAGTTTACACCCCAGCGGTATGAACACTGACTCCTCTAACTTCAGATAGCCCTTGCTTTCCCTCTCCATCCCCTTCCCCTTCCCAGTTCTCCCACTAGTCTTACTGTCTCTGACTACATTCTACCTTTGTCCCGCCCCCTCCCCTGGCATGTGAAACTCGGCCTCTCCTTCTTCTCCCGAAACGTCGCCCATTCCTTCTCTCCAGAGATGCTGGCTCACCCGCTGAGTTACTCCAGCTTTTTGTGTCTACCTTCAATTTTAATCAGCTTCTGCAGCTCTTTCTTACACATGGATAGGACAGGTTTAGAGGGATATGGACCAAACGCGGGCAGGTGGGACTAGTGTAGATGGAACACGTACGTTGTTTGGTGTGGGCAGGTTGGGCTGAAGGGCCCGTTTCCTCATGGCATGACTTGGTGTAATTTGAATTTGTCAACCAGCATCTGCAGATCCTTGTGTCTCCGAGCTACAGGTGCAGATAGGATTAGGACTTGCCAACACCATGTGGCCAGATATATGGTGGGAAGGGCTGAGAATGATGAGGACTAAATGGGACTAGCCCAGGATGCCAACTTGGCCAGCATGGTGAAGCTGGGCTGAAGGGCCTGTTTCCATGCAGTATTGCCTGCAAGAGAGGGGCAGGGGGAAGAGAGGGAGGAGGGGGGCAGGGGGAAGAAAGGGCGGAGGGGGAGAGAGGAGGCAGAGAGGAGGGGGAGAGAGGGCCAGGGAGGAGAGAGGGGCAGGGCAAAGAGAGGGAGGAGGGGCAGGGGAAGAGAGGGGAGAGAGGGGCAGGGAGGAGGGGGAGAGAGGGGTAGGGGGAAGAGAGGGGCAGGGGAGGAGGGAGAGAGGTACAGAGAGGAGGGGGATGAGGGGCAGGGAAAACAGCATTGCAACAGCGCTTCCTGCACTAAACGTTTCACCATCAATTTAATGCTTGATGTGACAGGGGAGTTGAGAAACATCTGTGATTTTTGACAAGGTTAACTGAAAGCTGAGCAAGGGATAAATAGACCGAGTCAAGGGGTTGATGCTGAGCAGAGTGAAGCAGGTTTTTTTTAACTGTGATCCACTCTCCAATTTTGAAGAGTTGTCCTTCAGTTTGTCAAATGACCCTTCAAATTACCAAGAGTCACCCATTCCTTCTCTCCAGAGATGCTGCCTGTCCCGCTAAGTCTGAAGAAGGGCCTCGACCCGAAATGTCACCCATTCCTTCTCTCCAGAGATGCTGCCTGCCCCGCCGAGTTACTCCAGCATTTTGTGTCTGTCTGCGGTGTAAACCAGCGTCTGCAGTTCCTTCCGACCCCTCAGTGCAGTTCAATTTATGGTCACGTGTACCGAGGTACAGTGAAAGGTTTGTTGCTGTTGCGTGCCTTCCAGTCGGTGGGAAGACGACACTCGATTACAATTGAGCCATGGTGTCGCAAGGAACTGCAGAAGCTGGTTTCAAAGCTGGAGTGACTCAGCGGGTCAGCCTACATCTCTGGAGAAAAGGAACGGGTGACGGATCGGGTCGACACCCTTCTTCAGACAGATACAGGATGCAGGGAATAATGTTTGGTGCAAGGTAAAGTCCGATTAAAGATAGTCCGAGGGTCTCCAATGTGGTAAATGGGAGGCCAGGGCCGCTCTCTAGTTGGTGATAGAATGGTTCAGTTGCCCGATAACAGCTGGGAAGAAACAGGGGTTTAGAAACATCTCAGATTTTTGACAATGCAGCATCTCTGGAGAGAAGGAATGGGTGACGTTTCGGGTCGAGACCCTTCTTCAGACTGAGAGTCAGGGGAGAGGGAGTCTAGAGACATGGAAACTCCCCGAATCTGGAGGTGTGCGTTTTCACACTTCTGTACCTCTTGCCTTATACTCGCTGGAATTTAGCAGATTGAGGGGGGGATCTTATAGAAACTTACAAAATTCTTAAGGGGTTGGACAAGCTAGATGCTGGAAGATTGTTCCCGATGTTGGGGGAGTCCAGAACAAGGGGTCACAGTCTAAGGATAAGGGGGAATTCCTTTAGGACCGAGATGAGGAAAACATTCTTTACACAGAGAGTGGTGAGTCTCTGGAATTCTCTGCCACAGAAGGTAGTTGAGGCCAGTTCATTGGCTATATTTAAGAGGGCGTTAGATGTGGCCCTTGTGGCTAAAGGAATCAGGGGGTATGGAGAGAAGGCAGGTACGGGATACTGAGTTGGATGATCAGCCATGATCACATTGAATGGCGGTGCAGGCTCGAAGGGCCGAATGGCCTACTCCTGCACCTATTTTTCTATGTTTCTATAAGAGGGGAGAAGAGGGAGTGGCCGAGGTCTGACTGGTCCTCGATTAGGCTGCTGGCCTTGCCGAGGCAGCGTGAGGTGTAGATGGGAGAGGGGAGAAGAGGGAGTGGCCGGGGTCTGACTGGTCCTCGATTAGGCTGCTGGCCTTGCCGAGGCAGCGTGAGGTGTAAATGGAATCGATGAGCTAAACTTTGGAAAGAACAAAAGTGGGAATTTATTATTTGAACGAAGGAGGGAACTGAACTAAAAGCTCTGCTCTGCCCAGCAGGCAATGAATCTCCGATTTCTGCAAACCACAAATGGGTGATCCACACTTTTATGTTCTGCTGACAGATCTTAATTTGCACCCGATATGTACTTGGTTGTTTCTGCTATATTGCCAGGTATTTAAATAATGCATCAATGGATAATGTATAATTCATAGTCCCTGAAATCTGTTGTCCCCTTTAGGATAATTATCATGTTTCATTCTGTCAACAACTTCCACTTATATAATGCAGAGGAGAGCATCAAAATCCTTCACGCTAGAGTACATGAACCGAATCAGGCAACATGCCGCACAAGGTGATCGTAGGAAGTGCAGAGAAACTTACTTCAAGAGGTTTATTCATTCTAGTTTTAGCGATACAGCGCGGAAACAGGCCCTTCGGCCCACCTAGTCCACGCCGACCAGCGATCCCCGCACGATTAACACTACCCTACACACACCAGGGACAATTTACAATTTTACCGTGGGTGGCGCAGCGGTAGCGTTGCTGCCTTATAGTGGCGGAGACCACGGTTCGATCCCGACAACGGGTGCTGTCTGTACGGAATTTGCACGTTCTCCCTGCACGTGACCTGTGTGGGTTTTCTCCGCGATCTCCGACTTCCTCCCACACTCCACAGACGTGCAGGTTTGTAGATTAATTGGCTTGGGTAAATATAAAAATCGTCTCTAGCGTGTTAATGTGCGGGGGTCGCTGGTTGGCACGGACTCGATGGGCCGAAGGGCCTACTTCCGCGCTGTATCTCTAAACAAAACCAAGCCAAGCCAATTAAGGGCCTGTCCCACTTGGCCATCGTGTGTGCCTCATTTACGCGTTAAATGTAAAATAGGTCGACACATCGTTACGCTCGACGCCGCGCACAAATCACGCGCCATCACGCCGTCTGGTGCACGTGACGTCGTTAGAATACCCTGTGGCACGCGGCGATGCATGGTCACGCACGGTGACGTAACCACGTGTCACCACGCGATACACGTGAGACGCCAATGTGTCAGCGTGCGTACGTGATGCGTCACGCGGGCGGCGCGTGAGGATTCCACGCACACTCCTCCACGTGACCGTCCCGCGCTACCCACACGCTGCCCGTGTGCCACAACGCGACGGCCACAGATTTGGAGGTCGTGTAAATGGCGCACAAATGTCGGCCAAGTGGGACAGCCCCTTTAGCCTACAACCCAGCACGTCTTTGGAGTGCGGGAGGAAACCGGAGCACCCGGGGAAAACCCACGCAGGTCAGGGGGAGAACGTACAAACTCCGTACAGACAGCACAGTAGTCAGGTGGAGGATTAGTCACAAGAATGGCAGAGCTGGTCGGAAGGGCCATACGAGCGTCGGAAGGGTCGCTCCCATTCCTTAAACCAAGGTGCAGTCGGCCTCTGAGCAAGATGAACCCATGCCACTGTTTGAAAAAACACCAGGCAGTCCCCGTCAACAGAAGATAGACACAAAATACTGGAACAACTCAGCGGGACATGCAGCATCTCTGGAGAGGAGGAATGGGTGATGTTTCGGGTCGAGACCCCGAACATCACCTATTCTTTCTTTCCAGTGAGGCTGCCTGTCCCGCTGAGTTACTCCAGCATTTTGTGTCTACCTTCGATTTATCCAGCATCTGCAGTTGTTCAAAAATTGGACAAGTTTGAAAGGCCTAAATGTAATCGATAGATTCACCACCCTTTGGGTAAAGAAATTCCTCCTCACCTCCATTCGAAAGGTACGTCCTCTTATTACTCTCTCCACATCCACCCTATCCAGGGCTTTCATTACTCGGTGGGTTTCAACACACCACATGATCAATGCTCACGGGAGTAGTTTAGGTTAGAGATACAACGCGGAAACAAAGGCCTTCGGCCCATCGAGTCCGCGCCAACCAGGGATCCCCGCACACTAACACTTGGGATAATTTTACATTTACGCCAAGGAGGATTCTCCTGAACTTCTACAGGTGCACAGTAGTGAGCATACCGACCGGTTGCATCGTGGCCAGGTTCGGCAACTTGAACGTCCAGGAGTGGAAAAGACTGCAAAAAGTTGTGACCACTGCCCAGTCCATCACCCGCTCTGACCTGCCCACCATCGAAGGGATCTATCGCAGTCGCTGCCTCAAAATGGTGGCCAACATCATCAAAGACCCACACCATCCTGGCCACACACTCATCTCACCACTGCCATTGGGAAGAAAGTACAGGAGCCTGAAAACTGTAACGTCCAGGTTCAAGAGCAGCTTCTTCCCTACAGCCATCAGGCTATTAAACACGACAGCTTCTTCGCATAGAAGCATAGAAATTAGGTGCAGGAGTAGGCCATTCGGCCCTTCGAGCCTGCACCGCCATTCAATATGATCATGGCTGATCATCCAACTCAGTATCCCGTACCTGCCTTCTCTCCATACCCTCTGATCCCCTTAGCCACAAGGGCCACGTCTAACTCCCTCTTAAATATAGCCAATGAACTGGCCTCAACTACCCTCTGTGGCAGAGAGTTCCAGACACCCACCACTCTCTTTTGTATTATGTTTACATATTCTGATGTGCTGCAGCAAGTAAGAATTTCATGGTCCTATCTGGGACACATGACAATAAAAACACTCTTGGCTCTCTTCACCTACAAACCTGTGCATGTTTGGAGTGTGGGATGAAACCAAAGATTTCGGAGAAAACCACGCAGGTCACGGGGAGAACGTGCAAACTCTGTACAGACAGCACACGTAGTCAAGATCGTACCCGGGTCTCTGGGGCTGTGAGGCAGCAGCTCTACTGCTGCGCCACCGTGCTGCCCACAGTAGATGCACCTTCCCTGGGATCGCAACTGCCCAGAGATGAAGGGCGAGGGAATTGCGGCTTTTTTAGCCCCAGGGGATCGCAGCCGGAGTTTCCGTCCACAGCTGTTCAAAAAAAAAAAACCATTCCTTCCTCTGCCACAAGGTCAGAACATTCACTAATGACTGCTCGGTATTTATAACTCCTCAGGATAATGGATCTACCTCCGTAACCTTCACCAGAAGGACGGCAATGTTCCAGGTGGAAGATCAGTGGAAGAGTTTGGAAGAATGGGGGTGGGGGACGACCTCATTGAAACTTACAGAATAGTGAAAGGCTTGGATGGAGTGGATGTGGAGAGGATGTTGCCACCAGTGGGAGAGTCTAGGACTAGAGGTCACAGCCTCTGAATTAAAGGATGTTCCTTTGGGAAGGAGGTGAGGAGAAATTTATTTAGTCAGAGGGTGGTGAATCTGCGGAATTTAGTTTAGTTTAGAGTTCAGTTTAGAGATACAGCGCGGAAACAGGCCCTTTCGCGCAGACCAGCGATCCCCGCACATTAACACTATCCCACACTCACAAGGGATAATTTTTACATTGACCAAGCCAATTAACCTACAAACCTGTACGTCTTTGGAGTGTGGGAGGAAACCGAAGATCTCTGAGAAAACCCACGCAGGTCACGGGGAGAACGTACAAACTCCGTACAGACAGCACCCGTAGTCGGGATCGACACCGGGTCTCCAGCGCTGCATTCGCTGTAAGGCAGCACCTGTACCGCTGCGCCACCGTGCCGTTAAACGTTGGGAACTACCTCCTCTGGCAGCTTGTTCCATACACCCACCACCGTTTCTATGAGAAAGTTACCCCTCAGATTCCTATTAAATCTATTTCCCCTTCACCGTAAACCCATGCCCTCTGGTCCTTACTTCCCCTACTCTGGGCAAGAGACTCTGTGCATCCACCTGATGTATTCCCCTCATGATTTTTATACACCTCTCCTGTATTCTGAGGAGTCCCAGCCTACTCAACCTCTCCCAATAGCTCACACCCTCTAGCCCTGGCAATGCCCTCGTAAATCTTCTCTGCGCCCTTTCCACCTTTGACCTCCTCGTAAATCTTCTCTGTACCCTTTCCAGCGGTGGTGAATCTGTGGAATTCTTTGCCGCGGAAGGCCGTGGAGGCCCTCGGTGGATATTTTTCGAGGCTGAGGTGGATAGATTCTTGGTTAGTGCGGGTGTCGGAGGTTACGGGGAGAAGGCAGGAGAATGAGGTTAGGAGGGAGAGATGGATCGGCCGTGATCGAATGGCGGAGTAGACTTGATGGGCCGAATGGCCTCAGTCTACTCCTATCACCTATGACAACATCTTGCCTGAAACATGGTGAACGAGTTCTCTCATAATTCAGGCGACATAGTAACACATCACCATTCTTAAGTCGCACTGGGCCATAACTCATCAGCTCTTGCTCCCATCCCATCCACCTACGCTCTCTGTGCACTTTACAGTACATTCTCCATGCCTGATTATTTCTCTCTTGAACTACCATTTGAATT
Organism: Raja brachyura; assembly: GCA_963514005.1. Next base: position 41,550 of record CAUPSL010001254.1, on the reverse strand, counting down.
TGTGTGTGTCGTGATTGTGGTCTGATTTGGCTGGATAGCATGCAGACAAAGCTTTTCACTGTATCTTGTTACACACGAGGAACAAGGAACCAATATAATCACCCAACAAAAACAGCTAACAGCTAATGGCCTGTTTCCTCTGTCATTGTTACTCTTTTTGCACATCTTTCATTCATTGTTCTATATATGGGTTGAACAAGTTAGGTCTTTATTCTTTGGAGTGCAGAAGGTTAAGGGGGGACTTGATTGAGGTCTTTGAAATGATGAAAGGGATAGACAGAGTTGACGTGGATAAGCTTTTCCCATTGAGGGTAGGGAAGATTCAAACAAGAGGGCATGACATGGGAATTAAGGGACAGATGTTTAGGTCATTAGATGATGAGGGGGAACTTCTTTACTCAGAGAGTGGTGGCTGTATGGAATGATCTTCCAGCAGAAGTGGTGGAGGCAGGATCGATTTTAACATTTAAAAGTAAAGTGGATAGGTATATGGACGGGAAGGGAATGGAGGGGTATGGTCTGAGCGCAGGTAGATGGGACTAGGGGAAAATAAATGGTCGGCACGGACTGGAAGGGCCGAGAAGGCCTGTTTCCGTGCTGTAATTGTTATATGGTTATATGGTCATGGGGGAGTCCAGAACCAGGGGCCACAGTTTAAGTATAAGGGGAAGGCCATTTAGAACAGACGAGGAAACACTTTTTCTCACAGAGAGTTGTGAGTCTGTGGAATTCTCTGCCTCAGAGGGCGGTGAAGGCCGGTTCTCTGGATACTTTCAAGAGAGAGCTAGATAGGGCTCTTAAAGATAGCGGAGTCAGGGGATATGGGGAGAAGGCAGGAACGGGGAACTGATTGGGGATGATCAGACATGATCACATTGAATGGCGGTGCTGGCTGGAAGGGCCAAATGGCCTACTCCTGCACCTATTGTCTATCTCTCTACATTATCGTCAATATCTGTCGTTTCACGTTCACGTGACTTTCAGTCTGAAGAAGGGTCTCGACCCAAAACGTAACCCATTCCTTCTCTCCAGAGATGCTTGTACTTGCTGGAATTTAGAAGATTGAGGGGGGATCTTATAGAGACTTACAAAATTCTTAAGGGGTTGAACAGGCTAGATGCAGGAAGATTGTTCCCGATGTTGGGGAAGTCCAGAACAAGGGGTTACAGTTTAAGGATAAGGGGGAAGTCTTCTAGGACCGAGATGAGAAAAACATTTTTCACACAGAGTGGTGAATCTGTGAAATTCTTTGCCACAGAAGGTAGTTGAGGCCAGTTCATTGGCTATATTTAAGAGGGAGTTAGATGTGGCCCTTGTGGCTAAATAGACCAGGGGGTATGGAGAGAAGGCAGGTACAGGATACTGAGTTGGATGATCAGCCATGATCATATTGAATGGCGGTGCAGGCTCGAAGGGCCGAATGGCCTATTTTCTATGTTTCTACGTTTCTATGCTGCCTCTCAGTCACCGAGGTACATTCTCAACAACGTACCTCGGTGACTGCCAATCACCCCCCCCCCGGACACTTATTGTTATTTATTCAAATCATTTGCTGTGTCGCTCTTCCAGGGAGATGCTAAATGCATTTCGTTGTCTCTGTACTGTACACTGACAATGACAATTAAAATTGAATCTGAATCTGAATCTGAATCTGAATCTGCCTGTCCTGCCGAGTCTCTCCAGAGATGCTGCCTGTCCTGCTGAGTCACTCCAGCTTTTTGTGTCTGTCTTCGGTTGATCCCAGCATATGTAGTTCCTTCCCACACAAACCAATAGTAATTTTAATACAGGCGATTCCTATATTGCAGCCATTCCGGGAACAGAAATTGATCCTTCAACAGAATTCATAAATTGCTGCCCAACAAATGAATTAAAATAAATAATAAAATTCGTTCTCACAGACGTTAAGGTGGAGAAATGTAAAGAGGCGCAGCGGTAGAGTTGCTGCCTCACAGCGCCAGAGACCCAAGTTCGATCCCGACTATGGGTGCTGTCAGCACGGGGTTTGTACGTTCTCCCCGTGACCTGCGTGGGTTTTCTCCGGGTGCTCCGGTTTCCTCCCATATTCCAAAGACGTGCAAGTTTGTAGGTTTAAGTGGCCTCTGTTGAATCAAATCCCACAGTGCCGGGGCTCCAGGGGTAAGTGGACTGACGTACACTTTTACACACACCCCCTTCATGCACATGCCCCTCACACACATCAATGTACACACTCTTAACACCGACAGGCACCCTTCACACACATATAAGTACACACACTGTTCACACAAGCTCACCCTACACGTGTCCATACACTTCACACACATATATACCCTTCACGGGCACACACACACACTTACATAAATATATAAAAGACAGACACAGAAAGCTGGAGTGGCTCAGTGGGGCGGACAGCATCTCTGGAGAGAAGGAATAGGTCACCTTTTGGGTTTCGAACAACATCACCTACTTCTCTCCAGAGATGCTCTCTGACCCGCCGAGTTACTCTAGCTTTTTGAGTTTATTTTCGGTTGAAACCAGCATCTGCAGTCCCTTCCTCTCTCTCTCACCGTGTCTCTCCCTCTCTCTACACATCACAAACTTCACACACATGTGTACACACCCTTTACACATTAATGTACACACAACCTTCATACATACAGATGCATAAATATATATATACACACAGAAAGGGAATGGGAAGCCACCGCCAGCCCCACTGTTGTCTCTCCCTGTCCCCGCCCCAGTGTTGTCTCTCCCCCCCCCGTGTTGTCTCTCCCCCCCAGTGTTGTCTCTCCCCCAGTGTTGTCTCTCCCCCCCCGTGTTGTCTCTCCCCCCCAGTGTTGTCTCTCCCCCAGTGTTGTCTCTCTCTCTCCCCAGTGTTGTCTCTCTCTCCCCCAGTGTTGTCTCTCTCTCTCTCTCCCCCAGTCTTGTCTCTCTCCCCCATCCTCTCACCTGGATGCGAGGGTCCAGCTCCTCCTCGTCCTCCCGGTCTTCTTTGCCGCTGTCGCTGCTGTCGCTCCGGGTCTCAGGCCTCACTACCCCCTGGGCCTCAGGCTTCACTACCCCCTGGGCCTCAGGCCTCATTACCCCCTGGGCCGCAGGCCTCACTACCCCCTGGGTCTCAAGCTTTACTACCCCCTGGGCCTCAGGCTTCACAACTCCCTGGGCCTCAGGCTTTACTACCCCCTGGGCCTCGGGCCTCACTACCCCCTGGGCCTCGGGCCTCACTACGCCCTGGGGCTCAGGCCTCACTACCCCCTGGGTCTCAGGCTTCACTACTCCCTGGGCCTCGGGCCTCACTACCCCCTGGGCCTCAGGCTTTACAACCCCCTGGGCCTCAGGCTTCACTACCCCATGGGCCTCAGGCGGCAAAGCCTGGGCTTCCGGCTTCACTACCCCCTGGGCCTCAGGCCTCAGTACCCCCTGGGCCTCAGGCTTCACTACCCCCTGGGCCTCAGGCCTCAGTACCCCCTGGGCCTCAGGCTTCACTACCCACTGGGCCTCAGGCGGCAAAGCCTGCGCCTCGGGCTTCACTACCCCCTGGGCCTCAGGCTTCACTACCCCCTGGGCCTCAGGCGGCAAAGCCTGTGCTTCAGGCCTCACTACCCCCTGGGCCTCAGGCTTCACTACCCCCTGGGCCTCAGGCCTCACTACCCCCTGGGCCTCAGGCCTCACTACCCCCTGGGCCTCAGGCCTCACTACCCCCTGGGCCTCGGGCTTCACTACCCCCTGGGCCTCAGGCGGCAAAGCCTGTGCTTCAGGCCTCACTACCCCCTGGGCCTCAGGCCTCACTACCCCCTGGGCCTCAGGCTTCACTACCCCCTGGGCCTCAGGCTTCACTACTCCCCGGGCCTCAGGCCGCAAAGCCTGGGCCTCGGGCTCCCCGCTGCCGCTGTCCCGGGCCTCCAGCGCCCCGGCCTCAGGCTCGCCGCTCCCCCGGGCCTCAGGCCGCAAAGCCCGGGCCTCGGGCCTCACGACTCCCCGGGCCTCAGGCTCCCCGCCCCCGCCGCCGCCGCCGCCGCCGCCCGGCCCGCTCTCCCGCTGCCTCCCCGGCTCCGTCATCCCGCCATCTGACCGCGGCGCGGCCCGGGCCGGTGCAGGAGGAGCAGGAGGGGGTGGAGCAGCAGAGCCGGGGCCTCACAATCCCTCTCTCTCCCTCCTTCTCTCCCTCCTTCTCCCTCTCTCCTTCTCTCACTCCCCGCCTTCTCTCTCTCTCTCTCTCTCTCTCTCTCCGCCCGCTAACCACTGGGCGCCGCCATCTTGTTGTACGGCGGGGCTGTGGGGCTGTCCCAGCAAAGATGCTGCTGCTCCTGCTCCAGTGTCTCAGGGCTGTCCCAGCAAAGATGCTGCTCCAGTGTCTCAGGGCTGTCCCAGCAAAGATGCTGCTGCTCCTGCTCCAGTGTCTCAGGGCTGTCCCAGCAAAGATGCTGCTCCAGTGTCTCAGGGCTGTCCCAGCAAAGATGCTGCTCCAGTGTCTCAGGGCTGTCCCAGCAAAGATGCTGCTGCTCCTGCTCCAGTGTCTCAGGGCTGTCCCAGCAAAGATGCTGCTCCAGTGTCTCAGGGCTGTCCCAGCAAAGATGCTGCTCCTGCTCCTGCTCCAGTGTCTCAGGGCTGTCCCAGCAAAGATGCTGCTGCTCCTGCTCCAGTGTCTCAGGGCTGTCCCAGCAAAGATGCTGCTCCTGCTCCAGTGTCTCAGGGCTGTCCCAGCAAAGATGCTGCTCCTGCTCCTGCTCCAGTGTCTCAGGGCTGTCCCAGCAAAGATGCTGCTCCAGTGTCTCAGGGCTGTCCCAGCAAAGATGCTGCTGCTCCTGCTCCAGTGTCTCAGGGCTGTCCCAGCAAAGATGCTGCTCCAGTGTCTCAGGGCTGTCCCAGCAAAGATGCTGCTCCTGCTCCTGCTCCAGTGTCTCAGGGCTGTCCCAGCAAAGATGCTGCTCCAGTGTCTCGGGGCTGTCCCAGCAAAGATGCTGCTCCAGTGTCTCAGGGCTGTCCCAGCAAAGATGCTGCTCCAGTGTCTCAGGGCTGTCCCAGCAAAGATGCTGCTCCAGTGTCTCAGGGCTGTCCCAGCAAAGATGCTGCTCCTGCTCCTGCTCCAGTGTCTCGGGGCTGTCCCAGCAAAGATGCTGCTCCAGTGTCTCGGGGCTGTCCCAGCAAAGATGCTGCTCCTGCTCCTGCTCCAGTGTCTCGGGGCTGTCCCAGCAAAGATGCTGCTCCAGTGTCTCAGGGCTGTCCCAGCAAAGATGCTGCTCCTGCTCATGTGTCTCAGGGCTGTCCCAGCAAAGATGCTGCTCCAGTGTCTCAGGGCTGTCCCAGCAAAGATGCTGCTCCAGTGTCTCGGGGCTGTCCCAGCAAAGATGCTGCTCCAGTGTCTCAGGGCTGTCCCAGCAAAGATGCTGCTCCAGTGTCTCAGGGCTGTCCCAGCAAAGATGCTGCTCCAGTGTCTCAGGGCTGTCCCAGCAAAGATGCACTGCTCCTGCTCCAGTGTCTCAGGGCTGTCCCAGCAAAGATGCTCCTGCTCCTGCTCCTGCTCCTGCTCCAGTGTCTCAGGGCAGTCCCTTCTCTCTACAGATGCTGCTCCAGTGTCTCAGGGCTGTCCCGTTTCTCCACATATGTTGCTCCTGCTCCAGTGTCTCGGGGCTGCCCCAGCAAAGATGCTGCTGCTCCTGCTCCAGTGTCTCAGGGCTGTCCCAGCAAAGATGCTGCTCCAGTGTCTCAGGGCTGTCCCAGCAAAGATGCTGCTCCAGTGTCTCAGGGCTGTCCCAGCAAAGATGCTCCTCCAGTATCTCAGGGCAGTCCCTTCTCTCCACAGATGCTGCTCCTGCTCCAGTGTCTCAGGGCTGTCCCAGCAAAGATCCTGCTCCAGTGTCTCAGGGCTGTCCCAGCAAAGATCCTGCTCCAGTGTCTCAGGGCTGTCCCAGCAAAGATGCTGCTTCTGCTCCAGCTCCTCCAGTATCTCAGGGCTGTCCCTTCTCTCCACAAATGCTGCCCTGCCTAGGACAATGACTCCGGCTTTTTGTGTGTCCCTCTTCGGTTGTTGCTGTTGCTGCTGAGTGCGTGTCTCTTTGTGTGAGAGTGTGTGTATCTGTGTTTGAGAGAGTGTGTCTCTGTGTGAGTGTCTCTGTGTGAGTGTGTGTATCTGTGTTTGAGAGAGAGTGTGTGTCTGTGTGAGTGTGTGTGTTTGAGAGTGTGTGTGTCTGTGTGAGAGTGTATGAGAGGCGTGTCTGTGTTTGAGAGAGAGTGTGTGTGTCTCTGTGTTTGAGAGTGTGTGTCTGTATGAGAGTGTGTCTGTGTGAGAGTATGTGTCTGTGTTTGAGAGTGTGTGAGTCTCTATGTGTGAGAGTCTCTGTGTGAGTGTGTGTCCCTGTGTGTGAGAGTGTGTTTCTCTGTGTTTGACAGTGTGTGTGTGTCTGTGAGTGTGGGCGTGTCTGTCTTTGGGGGTATATCTCTGTGTGAGAGTTTGTGTCTCTGTGTTTGACACGGTGAGTGTCTCTGTGAGTGTGGGTGTGTCTGTCTTTGGGGGTATATCTCTGTGTGAGAGTTTGTGTGTCTGTGTTTGACAGTGTATGAGTGTGTGTGTGTCTCTGTCAGTGTGTGTGAGTGTGAGTGTGTGTCTGTGTTTGAGAGTGTGTGTGTGTCTGTTTCTGTGTGTGAGTGTGCCTGTCTGTTTCTGTGTGTGAGTGTGTGGCTCTGAGTGTGAGAGAGTGTGTGTGTGTGCGAGTGTGTGTGTCACAGCTTCATGCACCTGCTTCATGCATTAACAACTAGGGCTGAATGACAAATAAATGTGCCATTTGACCATTTCTGAGCATGTTTGGTCAGGATAACTCCCTTAAAAAAAGACTGAGAAGTGAATGGCAGACAGACAGACCTCCCGGTGGGGCAGACGAAATGTTGTAGGAAGGAACTGCAGATGCTGGTTTAAACCGAAGACAGACACAAAAGCTGTAGTAACTCAGTGGGACAAGCAGCATCTCTGGAGAGAAGGAATGGGTGACGTTTCAGGTCAAGACCATTCTTCAGTCTCAGTCTGAAGAAGGATCTCATAAGATCATAAGTGATTGGAGCAGAATTAGGTCATAAAATACATGAAACATGAAATTAAAGTGACAAGTGGAAAGGCTTTTGGGATGTGCAATGTACAGCCTGTTGGGTTTGTGCTGGCTTTTTATAGAACTATTCAATTAAACCCCAGCCCATCAAACTTTTCATCAAGTATTTGTGTGACACTATAATCTACGGTGAAATATTTGAACAATATCAAAATGTTTTGCTTGGTTTCAGAATTAACCACATATATAGGCAAACATGTTAAACCTTTTGATTTTAACATATTGCCTCATATTCTAATTAAAAAAAAAAAAATCAGATTGCTTTTAGGGATGCAGCACTAAATACATATTTACAATTTTATCATTTTGAAGAATTTACGGTTTGAGATTTTAAGTCAAAACTATTTGACATCCACCAACATCACCAACGAGCTTTTTGTGAAATTGCCCAGGATTTTACAACACAGGGTAAATTTTAATTGGAATAAAAATGAACTGCAGTTGCTGGTGTACACAAAATACTGGAGTAACTGAAGAGGATCTCGACCCGAAACGTCACCCATCCCTTCTCTCCAGAGATGCTGTCTGTCCCGCTAAATTACTCCAGCTTTTTGTGTCTATCCTCAGAGTAACTTAGCATGTCAGGCAGCATCTCTGGAGAAAATTGATAGGTGAAACTTTGGGTCGGGACCCTTCTTACCCTCTGACTGATTGTAGTGGCGGGGAACTGGAAGCAAGAAAAAATATATTTTAATTGATGTTTAATCGTTTGCATCAACGGTTTGATATTCTTTCTCTAAATTAAATTGGATATAATTTTAATATGCTGTTTCCTCAGGTTCTGGGTTCAACCCACTTAGTTTCATTGATATTTCAGTGCAGTATCCAAGTGATCAGATGAAACATTAAGCCAAGACCCTATCTGCCCCTTGATATCATTAAAGATTTTATAACTCATTTTTAACCACTGCAAATTAGCTCTTTGGTCAATATTTATCCCTCAACAACACAAAAGAAAAATCACCAGATATTATCTCATAACTTAGAATAAAGGGGAGGCCATTTAAGACTGAGGTGAGAAAAAACGATTTCACCCAGAGAGTTGTGAATTTGTGGAATTCCCTGCCACAGAGGGCAGTGGAGGCCATATCACTGGATGGATTTAAGAGAGAGTTAGATAGACCTCTAGGGGCTAGTGGAATCAAGGGATATGGGGAGAAGGCAGGCACGGGTTATTGATTGGGGACGATCAGCCATGATCATAATGAATGGAGGTGTTGGCTCGAAGGGCTGAATGGCCTCCTCCTGCACCTATTTTCTATGTTTCTATAACGATTGATTGGAAACACAACAGACTACAGATGCTGAAATCTTGAGCTAAAAAAACAAAGTGCTGGACAAACTCAGCCAGCCAAACAGCATCTGTGAAGTGAAAGGACAATGTCAACTGTCCATTCCCACCACAGATGCTGCCTGATCTGCTAAATTTGTTGTGGATACAAAGAGCCGCAGATGCTGCTTTACAGGAGAAAGATGCAAAGTGCTGGAGTAACTCAGCAGATCGGGCAGCATAACTGGAGAACGTGAATTGGTGAGGGTTTGGCCCAGGACCCTTCTTCACACTAACTGTTGTGTGGTGGGGTGGGGGGTGGAAGAGAGAAAGCTGGATGAGAGGAGGGGTAGGATAAAGTTTGGCGTGTAATAGGTTGATGCGGGTAAGTGGGGTGTTTGAAAGGCAGATGGTGGACAGTGATGATGACAGAAGGTGTGAAGCAAAAGGATTAAGGAGTTTCGAATTGTGAAGCTGAAGGAAGATTGGTGGAAGGGGAGCTAAACTATTCGACTCATAATGTTGTCTGTCCATTCCCACCCACAGGTGCTGCCTGACCTGCTGAGTTTATTTGTTTTTTACTCAACCATTTGCAGTGACTTGCAATAGATCTAGATTTTATAACATTTCTATATAAAAAGTGAGCAGAATTCTTAATTAGCTTGAGAAAGAGAGAGCATTGGTATCCACTGAGATGATGAACTGCAATCTTATACATTGTCTTGAGAGAGAAAAATAATTCACAAATTGATACAGAGACGTGTCCAAAGGAATTAAGAAATATATTGGGTAGGAAGGAAGTGCAGTTGCTGGTTTAAACCAAAGATCCTATAGCGGAGCTATAGAATCTTTGGTTTAAACTGAAGATAGACACAAAATGCTGGAGTACCTCAGCAGGACAGGTAGCATCTCTGGAGAGAAGGAATGTGTGACGTTTCGGGTCGAGATCCTTCTTCAAACTGAAAGGCAGGGAAAAGGGAAACGAGAGATATAGACAATGATGTACGTGATATAGAACAAATGAATGAAAGATATGCAAAAAAGTAACGACGATCAAGGAAACAGGCCATTGTTAGCTGTTTGCTAGGTGAGAACGAGAAGCTGGTGCGACTTGAGTGGGGGAGGGATAGGGAGGGAGGGAATACTTGAAGTTAGACATGTTGGCCGGTGTGGGCCAGTTGGGCCAAATGGCCTGTTTCCACACTGTATCACTATATGACTATAGATAAATCAATATTCATACCGCTGGGGTGTAAGCTACCCAAGCGAAATATGACATGCTGTTCCTCCAATTTGCGTTTGGCCTCACTCTGACAATGGAAGAGGGCCAGGACAGAAAGCTCAGTGTGGGAATGGGAAGGAGAATAGAAACATTGAAACATAGAAAATAGGTGCAGGAGTAGGCCATTCGGCCCTTCGAGCCTGCACCGCCATTCAATATGATCATGGCTGATCATCCAACTGTGAGATATAGTTTGTGCTCACAATCACTACTCAGAGACTAAAGCGTGGAAACAAAAGATGCTTTTTATTTGCGAATCTGCAGAATCGGGTGCCTCTCCAAATTGAGACACACCGAAGTCAGAAAAGTAAAGTCCCTTTATACACACAATTCTGCTGGCATAACCTCCCCTTCTGGCTCTTCCCAATCAGAGCACTGAGGTGCACAGTCTATGGGTACATCCCCCAGTACCTCCCACATCATACATAGCATGTTCATGGTAATGAGCAATTTCTCGACTAGGGGTGTGTAAGTAATATTCATTTATTTCATTAAGCATGCCCAGTTGCAATTGACCTGGCCTAGTTTTCTCACCTCCAACAGACCTGCCTCAGTTTTTTTTATATCTGAACTAAAGCTAGTCTCTACTGACAAGGGTCCCATTCATCACTAGTCTCTACTGATAAGGGTTGCATCCAGCACTAGTCTCTATCGCTATACAATGCCATCAATCCTTACTCAAGGACAGTTCTGGTAACTTCATTCACAGCTGTGACAGCATCCTCTCCCTGGCCTCTATCGGTTAGAATCCTGTTTACAAGTTAGAATCCTCTCCTGAATCCTTACAATAGTGGGGTTTAATCACTTTATCCCTCACACAACTCAGTATCCCGTACCTGCCTTCTCTCCATACCCCCTGATCCCTTTAGCCACAAGGGCCACATCTAACACCCTCTTAAATATAGCCAATGAACTGGCCTCAACTACCTTCTGTGGCAGAGAATTCCAGAGATACAATACAATACAATACAGTTTTATTCGTCACATTGCACATAAAGTGCAAGTGAAATTAATTTGCCAGCAGCGGTACAATGATAAAGAACACCCAAAACACACTAAAAAGTGAACATAAACATCCACCACAGGCCATTGTTAGCATTAATGATGTGCCAAATGTTTTTCTCATCTCGGTCCTAAAAGATTTCCCCCTTATCCTTAAACTGTGACCCCTATTAACGAATTAAAGTGTTTAACAACCAGGAGATCATGTAGGTCCAGGTGGACTGAGCAAAGGTGTCCGGCAGACGCTACAAGGCCTTCTATGCCTGCACCTCCAGACTCAGGAACAGCTTAATTCCCAAAGCTATAGCGGCTCTGAACCGGCCCTGCTGAGTGTCCCCCACCTCTATGGACTGTCTCCCTCGGATGGTCACGTCGCACAGACACATCTGCACTTTAGTCTGTGTTGGTTTTGACTCTTTTACTGTTCTAATGTTCTTTTCACAAACCTTGTTCTCGGGGAATCTAAACCTAAATATCTAGGTATGTTACAAAACTTACCTTTAGCGGCGCTACAGTTCTGCCGCTCCCCGTGTGCGCGACTTTCGCGCCTTGCAGAGGGGGGAGGACTTAAAGTGCCGTTTTTCCACAGACCTGGATAATCGATGAATGTCGGGCGATTTGGTTGCTGAAGAAAAATCGCTCCGACATTTAATGAATGGTGGTATTTTTAAATTACTCTAGATTATTTATTAACTAGAGTAATTTAAAAATCACCTTCAAAAGCCGTGAGCGCAGACAACCGGAAGCATTTTGTGTAGGGGAGAAAAAAAGGTAAATAGTTTATTTTTATATTAAAAGTTGTTTTTTTGGGAGGCATTAATGATATTTTTATGTTGCGAAATGGGGTCCCCAAAAAATGTATGAACCCCCAGTATTTTTCCCCCCGACTTCACTGCTAACCGCAACGTTCCAATCCACCGCATTCCACTAAAACCCACTCGCTAGTTGATTTAAATGGCCATTAATTTACAGGCATAAAACACTAAATTCCTTCCATTTGGCCCAGAAATTCATGAAAGTTAGATTTAAAAATTATGTTATATTGTGGATTATTGTGTGAATGTTATTTGGACACTTAGGCAATTTTAAAAAAGTTTATCTTTTCTTAAGAAATTGATAGATGTTTAGATCTACTCATTGAATTTTGTAATTAGCTACAATTAGATAACTAACTAATTATATGCTTTAATTTCAGGTCATCCAAGTAAGATTGTTTCATATTTGTTTCAGAATGCTTCAATCTATAATAACTGAAAATTGCATTGAGCTCTCTTAATTTTTAAGAATGTTATGGACATTTAACTTTTCCAGATCACAGCTTTTGAGTTAAGTCAATTGAAAGGCAATGGGGAGCAAGATGCTCATTTCCGAGTATGAAAATGGCCATAACTTTCTTAATACTGAAGATATGAAAGTAAATTAGGTGTCAAATTAAACTTCTTTTTATGCTTTATCTGATGGGATAAATTGCAGACTTGATTTTTTAAATCTCAAAATTTTGTAACATTGCTAAAATATCTAAACCTAAATTTTATTAGTCGTTTAAGTTATGACATCGGATGGAGTTGCAAACCAAATCTGGTTGCACTTGTCATTATGAGTAATGACAATAAAATATATTATTAGTATTATTATTATTATTATTATTATTATTATGTGTTGGAAGGTGCAGAGCCTTTGAGAATGCGGAACCGGAAGTTCAGCGCAGCCGGTGACGTCACGAGAAAGTGGTCTATCGGCCGCTATGCAAGGTCATCGGCCGGCGCCCGTGTCGTCATCGGCCGGCGCGGTTGCCATGTGAGCCGGGCCTGCTGCAGCCCTGACACCTTTTATCTGCTTTGTGAAGGTAAACAGAAGCTCAGTTGTCTGTTAATATCACTCCGTGTCATTGTTTGTGTCATTTAATGATGTGCTAGCAGGGTTTTAGTGGAGTTTGCGCAGTCCCAGGTTCAGCTGCATCCCTGCAACCTCCAAATAAGCTGCAAACTACATAGACCTGGAGGCAATGCGTCTGTCCTTTTACACTAATATAGTTTCTAATGTGCTTGTGTGTGTATATATGCGTGTGCATATATAGAGATATATATATAGATATATGTGTGTGTGTATAAATTTTTGTTTTTGTTTTTTTGTTTATTTTTGTTAGAAGTAAGTACAATAGTGTGGTACTTGAGTACCTAATACATACATACATATTTCCATTCTTGTACAACTTCATACTTTTGATTTAATAATAAAAGAACAGTGAAAGAAAAAAGAAATAAAGAGTGTGGGAATAGATAGACAAACGAGTAGAAACAGATAGCAAGTGAAATAAAGGGCATATAAGGGAAGCTGAAAAGATTGAAATAGAAGGAGAAAATAAAGAAAAGAGGGATTAGGAGAGATCTACCTATTTCGTATTTTTGCCCATCCGTCACCCGGTTCTAAACCATTTAATTTCTGAGGTTATGTTATGTTGCACCATATGCTTGCAAAAAGTTGATAAAAGGAGACCAAGTCTTTGAGAATTGGTCTACTTTGCCTAGTAGGAGAAATCTCATTTCTTCAAGATGAAGCATTTCAGACATATTTGAAATCCACATTTTGAATGTTGGCGTAGTTGCGTTTTTCCAAAATTTGAGTATAAGTTTTTTTGCTGTTATTAGACCATAATTAAGAAAGGTTTCTTGGAATATAGTTAGTTTACTTCCCTCTTCCATTGATCCAAAGATAATCAGTTCTGTATTGGGGTTCAATTTTGTGTTAAATAGTTTTGTAAAAATTCCAAAAATTTCATTCCAAAATCTATACAGTTTTATACACGAGACAAAGGAATGTGCTATAGTGGCATTTTGAGTAAGACATTTGTCACAGATGGGGGAAACAGTTGGGAATATTTTATTCAGTCTAGTTTTAGAATAATATAATCTATGTAAAATTTTAAATTGAATTGGGTTATGTCTTACATTAATTGAACATTTATTTACATATAATAGATTTTTTCCCCATCTATCGTTAGGAATTTTTATCAATAACTCTTGTTCCCAGTCCCTTCTAATTGTCTCTGTCGTTGGCGTTTCTATATTTAAAATTATATTATATAAGTAAGATATTAAATTGCTTGATTCTGCCTTTCTATTCATTCCTTCCTCCAATAAATCTGGGGTTAAGGTTTGATACCCTTGTATATATTTCTTCAAATAATCTTGAATTTGAAGATATTTGAAATATTGATTATTTTTCAAATTATATTTTAGTTGTAATTGTTGGAATGATAAAGGTTTTCCCATATCATACATATCTCCCATTGTTTTAATTCCTAATCTTTCCCAATGGATAAACGTTTTATCAATAATGGATGGTTTAAATGAGGGATTATTAGTTATTGGAGAAAGAAGCGGTAATTTTCTTAATGTTAAAGATAATTTTATTTGATTCCAAATTCGTATTGTACTGTGAATAATTGGATTCTTCTTATATATTATATTGTTCAGTTTCATCGGGGAAAGAAGGATCGCTCCTATATTATAAGGGGAACAATCCTCTTTCTCCATTCTTATCCAATCTACCTGTTGGGCAGAACTGTCCAGCCAATAGATTATATTTTTAATATTCACTGCCCAATAGTAATACAATAAGTTAGGGAGTGTCAGTCCCCCTGATTCTTTAGATTTACACAAGTGGTTTTTCTTAATTCTATGTGATTTATAATCCCATATGAAGTTTATAATATCAGAGTCTAATTTTTTAAAGAATTTTTTAGGTAAGTATATTGGTATTGATTGAAATAGGTACAGTATTTGTGGTAAGAAGATCATTTTTATCGCATTTATTCTCCCTATTAAGGACATCGGCAGTGTTTTCCAGAATTTAATCAACCCATTTAATTTAGTTATTAAAGGCATATAGTTTGCGTTGAGTAATGATTTATATTTCCTAGTAATTTGGATGCCCAAATACTTAAATTTTTCTGTTGCAATTCTAAAGGGGAATTTCAACAGATGTATCGGCTCTTGAGGTTTTATCGTCATAATTTCGCTTTTGTTCCAGTTTATTCTATATCCAGAAAAAGAACCAAATTCCTCTATTAAATTTTGTATATTTGGTATGCTAATTTGTGAATTTGTAATATATAATAATATGTCGTCTGCATATAATGAAATTTTATTATTTGAGTGTTTGGTATTGTATCCATGAATATTCGGATGACTTCTTATACTTTCTGCTAAAGGCTCTATCACTAGTGCAAATAGCAGAGGTGATAGTGCGCACCCTTGCCTATTGTCCCTTGCCAATTGGAATTTCGGGGATAATAAATTATTAGTCAGTATTCTAGCCGTTGGCTTATCATATAATAATTTTACCCATGAGATAAAATTATCTCCCATGTTAAATTTTTGCAATACTTTGAATAAATATTGCCATTCTTATGTGCTTGTGTGTGTATATATGCGTGTGCATATATAGATATATATATATATAGATATATGTGTGTGTGTATAAATGCGTGTGTATATATATGTGCATATAATGTGTGTGTGTATATATATGTGTGTGTGTATGTATATATATATATATGTGTGTGTGTATGTGTATATATGTGTGTATGTGTATATATATGTGTGTGTATATGTGTATATATATATGTGTGTGTATATATGTGTGAGTATATATATATATGTGTGTGTGAGTGTACATATGTGTGTATATATGTGTGTGTGTATATATATATATGTGTGTGTGTTTATATATGTGTGTGTGCGCGCATATATATATGCGTGTGTGTATATATGCGTGTGTGTATAGATGTGTGTGTATATGTATGTATATGTGTGTATATATATATGTGTGTACATATGTGTATGTATGTGTATATACATGTGTGCATATATGTGTGTGTGCGTATATATGTGTGTGCATATATATGTGTATGTGTATATATTTGTATGTGTGTGTATTTATATGTTTTTGTATGTGTGTGTTTATATGTATGTGTATGTATAGTATATATGTGTGTGTATGTATATATATTTGTTTGTGTATTTATATATATGTGTGTATGCGAGCGTGTATATGTGTGTGAGTATATATATGTGTGTATGTATATATATATATGTACACACTGATTTTTTAAAATTTTCCTTTTTATGATATTGTTTACAGCGTACTATGCTTGCATATTCTGTGGTGCTGCAGCAAATACGAATTGCATTGTTCTTTCTGGGACATATGACAATAAAACACTCAACGTTTCTTAACTAGTTGGGATTGTGGACTGGTGACAGACCAACAGACAAGTCACAAATTGCCCCATTTGCGATATTAAGAGTTAACATTTTATTCTGGATCATTGGCTAACCCATAATGTATAAAGATTGCCCATTTGCTGTAGTAAAAGATAATATCTGTTTCAGAATCTGTAGGAAGGAACTGCAGATGCTGATTGAAACCGCAGAGAGACACAGAAAGCTGGAGTAACTCA
Source organism: Raja brachyura (assembly GCA_963514005.1). The sequence goes on along the minus strand of CAUPSL010001254.1, from coordinate 25,444 downwards.
GCGGGTCAGACAGCATCTCTGGAGAAAAGGAATAGGCAACGTTTCGTGTCGAGACCCTTCACACAAAGGACCCTGAAGGACCCTTTGCCTGAAGAAGGGTCTCAACGCGAAAAGTCATCTATTCTTTTTGATTCGGGATCAATAGCTAAATTTTAATGGTCATGAGGTCAAATATAAGGGATAAGAGTAGAATTAGTCCATTCGGACCATTAAGTCTACTCCGCCATTCAATCATGGCTGATCGATCTCCCTCCTAACCCCATTCTCGTGCCTTCTCTCCATAACATCGTACTAGTCAAGAATCTATCTATCTCTGCTTTAAAAATATCCACAGACGGCCTCCACAGGCTTCTGTGGCAAATAATTCCCCAGATTCACCACCCTCTGACTAAAGGAATGTCTTCTCATCTTCTTCCTAAAAGAACGTCCTTTAATTCTTTAGTCCTAGACTCGCCCACTAATGGAAACATTCTCTCCACATCCATTCTGTCCAGGCCTTTCACTATTCTGTACGTTTCAATGAGGTCCCCCCTCACTCTTCTAAACTCCAGTGAGTTCAGGCCCAGTGCTGTCAAACGCTCATCATGGGTTAACCCACACATTCCTGTGATCATATGAAGATTGCTCATTTGCTGTAATAAATGATATTTTATATAGAAGCATTAGCTAAACGTGTATTGTATAAATGTCACAACAAAGATCTGCAGTTGCTGCTTCATACCAAAGAGGCGGCACTTTGGCACAGCGGTAGAGTTGCTGCCTCACAGCGCCAGAGACCCGGGTTCCATCCTGACTATGGGTGCTCTCTGTATGGAGTTTGTACGTTCTCCCCGTGACCAAGTGGGTTTTCTCCAAGATCTTCGGTTTCCTCCCACACTCCAGGTTTGGAGGTTAATTGGGTGTAAATGTAAATTGTCCCTAGTGTGTGTAGTGTTTGTGTGCGGAGATCGATTGTCGGCGCGGACTCGTGGGCCGAAGGGCCTGCTTCTGCGCTGTATCACTAAACTAATATCACATGTAATAAGGAACTGCAGGTGCTGGTTTAAATCAAGGGTAGACATAAAATGCTGGAGTGACTCAGCGGGACAGGCAGCATGTCTGGCGAGAAGGAATGAGCGACATTTCAGGTCGAGACCCTTCTTCAGACTTGTGTCAGGATAGAATGTAGTCGGAGACAGTACGACTAGTCGGAGAACTGGGAAGGGATGGAGAGAGAAAGCAAGGGCTATCTGAAGTTAGAGGAGTCAATGTTCATACCGCTGGGGTGTAAACTACCCAAGTGAAATATGAGGTGCTGTTCCTCCAATTTGCCCTGGGCCTCACTCTGACAATGGAGGAGGCCCAGGACAGAAAGGTCAGATTGGGAATGGGAGGGGGAATTGAAGTGCTGAGCCACCGGGAGATCAGGTAGGTTAAGACAGGCTGAGCGGAGGTGTTCAGTGTGACGATCGCCGAGCCTGCGCTTGGACTCGCCGATGTAGAGAAGTTGACACCTGCAACAGCGGATGCAGTGGATGAGGTTGGAGGAGGTGCAAGTGAACCTCTGCCTCACCTGGAGAGACTGTCTGGGTCCTTAGATGGAGTCGAGGGGGGAATCTAATATCACCTTTCCTAGCCAACAACTGGTCTACCAGAGAGCCACCTTGCATTGGGTACTGGTCTCTCTGTGTGTTATACAATGCATTTACCTACAGCTGTGTCCCTGTGAAATACTAAACTACAAGTCTACTAGGGGCAGACCCATCATATTGTAACCCGTGCTCGGACTACAGGTGAGGTTTGAGCTGCGGAGTGGAGTTTTTGATGAGGTTGACATTTAGCAGATGTATAATTAGTGTGCAGTCGGTTAAATGGGAGATCCCTCCTGAGCGCTGGTGAAGGCAGCAGCAGACATCTGTTCCATATGGCAGTTTAGATTAGAGACACAGTGAGGAAACGGGCCCTTCGGCCCACCGAGTCTGCACCTACCAGCGGTCCCCGTACACAAGATGGCACAGCCATAGAGTTGCTGTCTTACAGCACTTACATCGCCAGAGACCCGGATTCTATCCCAACTACGGGTGCTGTCTGTACGGAGTTTGTACGTTCTCCCCATGACCGCGTGTGTTTTCTCAGAGACCTTCGGTTTCCTCCCACACTCCAAAGACATACAGGTTTGTAGGTTAATTGGCTTGGTGAGAGTAAAATGGCCCCTAATGTGCGTAGTTTAGTGTTAGTGTGCAGGGATCGCTGGTCTGTGCGGACTCGGTGGATCGCGCTGTAACTTAAGCTAACACTGTCCTTCACATTAGGGACAATTTACAATTTTTACCTAAGCCAATTAACCTACAAACCTGTACGTCTTTGGAGTGTGGGAGGAAACCGGAGCACCCGGAGAAAACCCATGTAGGTCACGGGGAGAACATACAAACTCTGTACAGACAGCACCCATAGTCGGGTGGAACCCGGGTCTTTGGCGCTGTGAGGCAGCAACTCTACCGCTGCGCCACCGTGCCATCATCTCCGCGCTCTCACCCGAACAAACACGGTTTAAGGCAGAGGTTCGGCTCAAGGCCGCAAGACACTGCCGAGAGTTGCTGTGCTGAGGGTGAGGGAAAGATGTCGGGACTGACCGGGTGTAATGGGGCTGCCACCCTCAGTACCGCACCCACTGCTTACTCACTGAATTGTCCTGCTTCTCCCCCCACATCCCCCTCCCCCCTTACCTCTCTCCGACCCTCCCCTCTTTCCCACTCTCTCTCCCCCTCCCTTCTCCTCCCCTCCCCTCTCTCCCCCCCTCCCCTCTCTCCCCCCCTCTCTCGTCCCCCCCACCCTCTCTCCCCCCCTCTCTCGTCCCCCCCCTCCCCTCTCTCCTCCCCCCCTCCCCTCTCTCCCCCCCCTCTCTCTTCCCCCCTCCCCCTCTCTCCCCCCCTCCCCTCTCTCCCCCCCTCCCCCCCACAGGGCAGCCATGCAGCGTGAGAAGCTGCAACAGGCCCGTACGAAGCTTTCCAAAAAGGGGGGTGGCATGACAGGATTACAGAAAATTTAACGTGAAATAATGTGCGCACTGCGCACATCACGAGTGCAAAGTGTGAAGTCCCTCGATGCCAGGGTTTTTGGGGTTTTAGATGCTCTCTGATGCATTCTGTGCCTTATTTTGGAGCATTTTTGCACCAAATCTATGACCAATATTTCAGAAATTAACAGGAATCAGGTAGCTTTTACACACAAAGGGTGCTGGGTGTATGGAACACGCTGCCAGAGGAGGTAGTTAAGGCTGGGACTAAAAAGTTAAAAAGAAAAATGCATGTAGATAAGTAGAGCAGATTTGAAAGAGGAGTGAAATGTAAAGGCAAAGAGAGGTTTATGGGTGGAAGGGAACATAGGAAAGGAGGGGGGGAAGTGGGCTTGGGCAGATGGGTGAAGGGAAAATAGACACAAAGTGTTGGAGTAACTCAGTGGGTCAGGCAGCATCTGCGGAGAATATGAATAGGTGACGTTTCACAGAGTGCTGGAGTAACTCTGCAGGTCAGGCAGCATCTCTAGAGAACGTGGATAGATGACATGTCACAGAGTGCTGGAGTAACTCAGTGAGTCAGGCAGCATCCCTGGAGAAAAGGTATAGATTATATTTCGGGTCAAGACTGTTCTTCAGTAATACTCATGATGTGACATGCACAGACATTCCTGAATGTTACCCAAACCATCGTGAGCTAATTTGTTACAGTGCTTGCCCTCTCCTATAATTTGGATGATGCAGGACAGGACACAAGCTTTGGGACACGGTGTGAAGCTGTTGCCGTCTGTCCCAGCCTGGTAAAGACCTGGATGGAGTGGATGTGGAGAGGATTCTTCCACTAGTGGGCGAGTCTAGGACCAGTGGCCACAGCCTTGGAATTAAAAGACATTCCTTTAGGAAGGAGATGTGCAGGAGTTTCTTAAGTCAGAGGGTGGTGAACTGTGGAATTCATTGCCACAGACAGCTGTGGAGGTCAAGTCAATGGAGGAGAATTTTTCAGGAGGAGATTGATAGACTCTTGATTGATACGGGTGTCAGAGGTAATGGGGAGAAGGCAGGAGAATGGGTTTGAGAGGGAAAGATAGATAGTCATAGAGTGATACAGGGTGGAAACAGACCCTTCGGCCCAGCATGTCCCATCTGCACTAGTCCCACCTGCCCACGTTTGATCCATATCCCTCCGAACCTGTCCTATCCATGTACCTGTCTAACTGTTTCTTAAATGTTGTGATAGTCCCCGCCTCAACTACCTCCACTGGCAGCTTGTTACATACACCTACCACCCTTTGTGTGAAAAACCTAACCCTCAGATTCCTATTAAATCTTTTGGCTTCACCTTAAACTTATGTCCTCTGCTCCTCGATTCACCTACTCTGGGCAAAAGACTCAACCATATCTATTCAAATCATGGTTTTATACACCTCTATTAGATCATCCCTCATCCTCCTGTGCTCCATGAAGTAGAGTCCCAGCCTACTCAACCTCTCCCTGTAGCGCTGGCCATCTAGTGCTGGCACCATCCTCGTAAATCTTCACTGTACCCTTTCCAGTTTGATGACATCTTCCCTATGACATGGTGCCCAGAACAGAATACAATACTCTTGAATGGGGCCTCACCACCTTCTTATGCAACTGCAACATGACCTCCCAACCTCTATGCTCAGCCTGACCCGCTGAGTTACTCCAGCACTCTGTGAAACGTCACAGAACAGGGCAAGATTAGCAAGTTTGCTGATGATACGGAAGTGAGTGGTTTTGCAGATAGTGAAGATGGTTTTGAAAGATTGCAGCAGGATCTGGATCAATTAGCCAGGTGGGCAGAGGAATGGTTGATGGTTGCATGGTTCCTTGAAGGTCGTGTCGCAGGTATATCAGGTGGTCAAAACGTATTTTGGCACTTTGGCCTTCATCAGTCAGAGTATTGAGTATAAAAGTTGGGAGGTCATGTTGCAGTTGTATAAGACGTTGGTGAGACCGCATTTAGAATATTGTTTTCAGTTCTGGGCACCATGTTATAGGAAATATGTCAAACTGAAAAGACTACAGCGATCCCCAGCCTGGATCAGTCCAATCAAGGTTGTGTTGTCCGCAAACTTGAGAAGCTTGACAAAGGTGTCTGTGGAGGTGCAGTCATTGGTGTGGCGAGAGTAGAGGAAAGGGGAGAGTAAGCATCTTGCGGTGCTCCTATGCTGAGCGTTTGCAGGTCCGAGATATGCTTTCCTGTCTCACATGCTGCTTCCTGTCTGTCAGAAAGGTGGTGATCCACCGACAGAGGGGTTCAGGCACAGTCAACTCAGAAAGTTTGGAGTGTAATAGCTCTGGCACAATGGTGTTGAATGCAGAGCTAAAATCAACAAACAAAATCCCCGCACAGGTCCCCTGGCGGTCTAGGTGCTGGAGGATGAAGTGTAGGCCCAGATTGACTGTGTCATCCACAGATCTATTGGCCCAATATGCAAAATGCAGAGGGTCCAGCAGAGGGATTGTGATATTTTTCAGCTTGGCCAGCACAAGCCTTTCAACGGTCTTCATGACTACAGAGGTCAGTGCGACAGGCCTGTCGTCATTAAGACCAGTAATCCTTGCCTTTTTGGGTACAGGGACGATAGTGGAGACTTTGAAGCAGGCAGGGACAGTACATCTTTGTAGGGAGTGGCGTGTGCCCAGCGGGGATCAGCGGGGGTGGCCTGGGCCAGCGGGTGTGGTTACACTGGCCGCAGTTGGGGTGGGCACGGCGCGGCGGCTATTTAGTTTAGTTTAGAGATACAGAGCGGAAACAGGCCCTTCGGCCCACCAGCGATCCCAGTGCACTAACGCTATCCTACACTCGCACTGGGGACGATTTACACGTATGCCAAACCAATTAACTTACAAACCTGCACATCTTTGGAGTGTGGGAGGAAACCGAAGATCTCGGAGAGAACCCACGCAGGTCACGGGGAGAACGTACAAACTCCGTACAGACAGCATCCCAGTTGGGATCGAACCCGGGTGGGTCTCTGGCGCTGCAAACGCTGTAAGGCAGCAACTCTACCGCTGTGACACCGTGCTGCCCTTGGTCGCGCCAACTGTTGCCGTGGTTGGGGTGGGTATGGCGTGGTGAAGGTAAGAGCCAGGCGTTGGGGTGGGTGTGATGCAGTTACTGTGGGCAGGGTTGGGGTGGGTATGGTGTGGTTACTGTGGGCAGGGTTGGGGTGGGTATGGTGCAGTTACTGTGGGCAGGGTTGGGTGGGTATGATGCAGTTACTGTGGGCAGGGTTGGGGTGTTTGATGCAGTCACTGTGGGCAGGGTTGGGTGGGTATGATGCAGTCACCGTGACCTGCGTGGGGTTTTCTCCGAGATCTTCAGTTTCCTCCCACACTCCAAAGACGTGCAGGTTTGTAGGTTAATTGGCTTGGTGTAAATGTCAATTGTCCTGGGTTTGTGTGTGTAGTGAGCGGCGATCGCTGGTCGGTCTCAAAGTGCCTCTTTCCGCCCTGTATCTCTAAACTCTGTGCGTGCGTGCGTGCGTGCGTGTGTGTGTGTGTGTGTGTGTGTGTTTTGCGCTGGCTGGTTAGCACGCAACAGAAGCTTTTCACTGCACCTCGGTACACGTGACAATAAATACAATACAATAATACATTATTAGCCAAGTATGTTTTGCACCATACGAGGAATTTCATTTGCCAAGTCAGTCATACAAAAACTGAACATACAAAATACATTTAAACATAAACATCCATCTTTGTTCTCCCACGGTCGGGGGCCTCGAGCCTTCCGTTGACAGGGCGATCTTACTCCCGCAGCTGGCGGGGGGCATCCATGTTGGGGCGATCAAGCTGCTGCATCTCAGCTCCCCCGTGCCGGGCGTTCTGACCCCAGGCCGGGGCTGCTCGAACATCGTGCGGCTTCCGCAGCTCCCGACTCGGTCTCTCCCGAGACTGCGAGCCCTTGGTGGTAAATTCCGCAGGCCGCGGTCGGAGCGATCCCAGCCAAGGGATCGGCTCCGATGGTAAGTGTGCGCCCTGCGGTGGTGCTCAAAGTCAGTCCCGTGCGAGGCCTCCAGCTCCATGATGTTAGGCCGCAGAGCGACCAGAGATACGATCTAGAAAACAATTGCATCTCCGGCAAGGTAAGAGACTGAAAAAAAAGGTTTCCCGCCCAACCCCCACATAAAACAAACCAGAGAACATTTACACAAACTTTGAAACATATTAAAAATAACAAAACAATGATGAAAAAACAGACAGACTGTTGGTGAGGCTGCCAATCGTACAGCGCCCCCCTGGTGGTGGAGTAGGTGACGTTTCGGGTCGAGACGCTTCTTCGGAAGTGTGTGTGCGCTACGGTGAGACTAACCATTTTATTTCCTTCCTTTGCTCAGGGAGCTGCCACCACTGGCTCGCAACTATGTGATGCGGCTGCTGTTCCTGGACCAGCCCCTGCCCCAGGCTGCCGTCACCTTCTGGGTGAAGAAAGACAACCAGCGGTAGGGCCCCACCATTTTTATTTTGTGTATCAAAAATATGTTTTTTAATGACCATCGCAAAACCAAACTGTGGTGACAGACCCACCACCACAGTGCCAAATCACAAAAGTATCTAGACATTAAATGTTCAAACCACTATGTTACAATCCTCACAAATATACTAAATAACTGCTGTACACCTATGTCCCTCTCTAACACCACCCGGGCGCGGATGTAACCCCGGTAAAGGGGCGAGCATCTGGCTCGGGCAAAGCCCTCCTCCACCTGGCGCCGTGACTCGTGGATGGCCAGCTTGGCCAGGCCTAGAAGCTACCCAACCAGGACATCTCCGGCCCTGCCCACTCCAGTCCTCCGGTCGCTGACTGACAGCAGAGCCGCTGCTCCCCCTATGGACCCGAGGTGGAGTAGCGGTGTTCCTTGCCCTCCGGACCCTGGCTACAAGGGACTCTCTCCTGGCCCCTCCACCCTCAGCATGAACGACGCTGCTCTGGGCCTCCAGGGCATCCAAGAAGGACCTGAGCTGACGCAGCTCGTTCCCCTCACCCCTTGCACCTCCTTGCCCCTCCCCCTCCTTCTGAGGATGAGGTTCAGTGAGCTGGTGAGCCAGGGCCCACCACCCTGGCAGACACTTCCTCACCGTCCCCTCACTGCAACTTGGCAGGACGACTTTGATCTTTCATCGGCCTTTGTGTCGGAAGGAACTGCAGATGCTGGTTTAAACCATTACCGTTACTGTTTTCGCATCTAATTTTAGATACAACGCAGAAACAGGCTCTTCGGTCCGCGATGCCCAGCGATCCCCCACACATTAACACTATCCCGCACACACTATGAAACAATTTTGTACATTTACCAACCCAATTTACATACATACCTGTACGTATTTGGAGTGTGGGAGGAAACTGGAGCACCCGGAGAAAACCCACGCAGGTCACGGGGAGAACGTACAATCTCCGTACAGACAGCACCCGTAGTCGGGATCGAACCCGGGTCTCCAGCACTGTAAGCACTGTAAGGCAGCAACTCTACCGCCATGCCACCCTTTTATCTTTTATTCATTCGTTCCCTATCTTTCCACATCACCATCTACATCTCTCGTTTCCCTTTCCCCTGACTCTCAGTCTGTAGAAGGGCCTCGACCCAGAAAGTCACCCATTCCTTTTCTCCAGAGATGTTGTCTGTCCCGCTGATCAACTCCAGCACTTTGCGTCTATTTTCGAGGTGGTCGGGTGGTCAGGATCGAACCTGGATCACTGGAGCTGAGAGGCACTGACCGCGCCAGTGTGCCCACACCAGTCAAGATACAAGAGGGAGCTAGCAGTGTTCATGGGGACGGCAGAATCATTATCTGATCTCCCGGTTGCTAAACACTTTCATTCTCCTTACCATTCCCACACTGATCTTCCTGTCCGAGGCCTTCTCCATTGTCAGAGTGAGGCCCAGTGCAAAATGCAGGAACAGCAACTCATATTTTGCTTGGGCAGCTTACAACCCAGTGGTATAAATATTGACTTCTCCAACTTCAAGTAACCCCGGCATTCCCTCTCTCTCCATCCCTCCTCCACCCAAGTCGCACCAGCTTCTTGTTTTCACCCAACAAACAGCTAACAACGTGTAGGAAGGAACTGCAGATGGTGGTTTAAACCAAAGCAAGATTAAAAAAAGCTGGAGTAAGTCAGCGGGATGGGCAGCCTCTCTGGAGAGAAGGAATGGGTGACGTTTCGGGTCGAGACCCTTCTTCAGACATGCAGTGGTGTGATCACACAAAGAGTCATTCACGAGACACCTTCCACTGGAAATCACTGGCAGACTTGCTGCAAGTCACTGCTTTCAAGCTGGAAAGGGGACAGAGAGGATTTCACAAGTTATAGGAGTAGAATTAGACCATTCGGCCCATGGAGTCCACTCCACTATTCAATCATGGCTGATCTCTGCCTCCTAATCCCATTCTCCTGCCTTCTCCCCATAACCCTTGACACCCATTCTAATTAGAATTTGTCTATCTCTGCCATAAAAATATCCACTGAATTGTCCTCCACTGCCCTCTATGGCAATGAGTTCCACAGATTAACTACCGTCTGACTAATGAAGGGGAGGCGGGAAGATGAAAGGAAGAGGCGGAGACAGTGGGCTGTGGGAGAGCTGGGGAGGGGAAGGAGGGAGAAAGCTAGGACTACCTGAAATTGGAAAAGTCAATGTTCATACCTGGGGTGTAAACTGCCCAAGCGAAATATGAGGTGCTGCTCCTCCAATTTGTGGTGGGACTCACTCTGGCCATGGAGGAAGCACAGGACAGAAAGGTCGGATTCGGAATGGGAGGGGGAGTTGAAGTGCTGGGCCACCGGGAGATCAGGTTGGTTAATGCGAACCAAGCGGAGGTGTTGGGCAAAGCGATCGCCAAGTCTGCGCTTGGTCTTACCAGATCTTCTTTATTCTAAATACAAGTTGTAGCTTTCCGTTCTTACTATCTGACATGGTAAAAACTGTATTCTCTTTCCCGTTCCCGCTCCAGTCTGATCTGGCCACTCCCTGTTGTTTTGCTGTATGTAACGTTCAGCTACGTAACTGAAGCCCACCCCCATGCATTCAAAATAATACTGCTAGAAATATCTAGACAAACCAATAAAATATGCTGACAGTAACTAGCCTAAACATGAATGGCTCCTACACATTGTGTGCCTCCTTGTCACCTTCCCCGAGCTAACAATGATCTATTCTCCATTTTCCTTGACTTTTGTCTCCTTTGATCTCTCATTTTACTTCGGAGTCACGTGAGTGACTACGTGAAGACCCCGCCAGCACGCATGCGCGACATATCGTCGAACGCATTGCGAAGCGACAGGCAGGAGGAGCGCTGCTCCTCCAGCGTAAGTTTAAAAACGGCCCGCAGGTAAGTACTTGCCATTCCTGAGGTCGTTGTCGGCTCTGTTAAGTATTTCTCTTACAGAGCGCACCAAGATGGAATCGAGGACGAAGTCCAACGAGCTGCTGCCAAACTAGCTGCCGAGGACCGCGAGTTCTCCAGAGCTGCTGATACAAACCGCAGCCCCCGACTTCACGCCGCTATAGCCGGCAGGTGCTCCTCGAACTGGCGGCAAAACCACCCAGAAGTCGGGCAGGTCCGCTGACTCGGTTGGGTCCGGACTGGAGGACACCCCGCCCGCGGGAAGCGACAGCGGTCAACTATCCCGCATGGAGCGGATGGTGGAGCAGTTGCTCCAACGTGACCTGGTCACAATGGGTCTCCTCGCAGACCCACGGCAGCACCCTTTACAGGGCTGCCAAATGTCTCACCCTCCTCGCAGGGGAGCATTAGGAGTCAGGACTGGGCTGACTCTGAAGAGGGGAGTGTGGCTGAAGAAACACCGATGCTAGGGGTGCCAGAAGAGGAGCTACTGGGCATGGTATCAAAATTTGCGATGCCTACCCAAAAAGGGCTGCTGTTGCAACCGAAGTTGGCAGCCAGTTTTAACTACATGGCAACGAATCAACTTCAGGAACAGGCCATTAATGACACTGCAGCCAAATACCTAGCTCCTGAGAATTGTGTCTCGCTCAATATGCCTGCAGTCAACAACCCCATCTGGGGTAACATGAACCCTGGCATCAGAAGTCAGGAAGTAAAACTCCAGAAAATCCTAAAACTAGTGGCTGCTGGAATTACGGCCGTTGCCAGGTCAGTGGATGGAGTGGAAATGCCGGAAGAGCTACAGGATGCTCTGGCACTCCTCTGAGTTCTATAACTTCTGATCCTTTAATACTGCAAAGTATTTAGGGATACAAAGTATTCAGGGATTCAGGGATACAAATACAAGTATTCAGGGATACAGGGAAACCCCTTCCTGTTCAGCATACACCTAGTCGAAAGTTTGTACTTTCACAGAAAGAAAAGACAGAAGGTCATGCTGAACTCTTAAGACTACATACGAAAGGGGTAATTGAGAAAACCAAAAGTGAGTCTCATGAGTTTGTATCGAACATCTTCACTAAAAATGAAAACGACGGCGGATGCCGCATCATTATTGATTTGACACAACTGAATACTTACGTGCAGTACGCCCACTTCAAAATGGAAACGTTTGTTACTGCCAAACAACTAGTTTCCAAGAGATACTTCATGGCTTGCATCGATCTAAAAGATGCATACTATTCAGTACCAATAGACAAAGATCATCGCAGATAATTGAAATTTGCCTGGATGAGGCAGCTCTGGCATTATAAAGCGCTGCCTAATGGATTAACATCAGTACCCAGACTGTTTACCAAATTATTGAAACCAGCTTTAGCGTGTCTCAGAAAACAAAAACATATTGTTATGGCATACGTCGATGACATTTTAATTGTGGAGAAAACCTTGGAGTTGGCCAAATTGGCTGTCTCAGCCACTGAGCACTTATTTCAAAAACTGAGGTTTATCATCCATCCAGACAAATCCAAATTAATGCCTTCTACCACTATGGCTATTTGGGATTCACGATTAACTCATATGTTCATATGTCTGTCATTTTGCCACAGAACAAAGCGTCAGACTTGATAGAAGCATGTAACAGCCTTGCTGGCATCAGTAAACTGTCTATTCGGCAAGTAGCCAGGGTAATTGGGAAGCTTGTAGCTGCCTTCCCAGCCACACAATTTGGGCCCTTGCATTACCAAAAACCTACAAAGAGCAAAAATTGCAGCACTCAAACACCACGCTGGCCATTTTGACAGGTCAATGCAATTACCAGCAAAAGCAAAATTGGAATTACAATGGTGGATAGACAATGCTCAACATTGCTCTAATCCCATTACAATCACAAAGCCGTCGGTTATACTACAAACTGACGCCAGCACTGAAGGCTGGGGAGCAACTAATACCACCTCCAGTTGCGGTGGTAGATGGAATGCACATGAATTAACCTTACTCCCGGCACTGGGAATTAATCATCTAGAAATGCTGGGAGCATTTCATGGACTCCGGGCTTACTGTTCGGACATGCACCATCTGTATGTATGCTTACAAATTGATAATACCACCGTGGTGGCTTATATCAATCATATGGGTGGAATTAAGTCGATATCTTGTGATGAATTGGTCAATACAATCTGGCACTGGTGCTTAGAAAGGAACATTTGGATATCAGCCACTTACCTTCCGGGTAAGCTAAATACAGTGGCGGACACGAGGTCACGCAAGTTTAATGACAACACCGAATGGATGTTGGACCGCAAACTGTTTGCCGATATTGTAGATCGGTATGGAACACCAGATATCGACCTTTTTGCATCCAGACTTAATCACCAAATACCAACATATGTTGCATGGGAACCAGACCCTGGGGCAGTAGCGATGGACGCTTTCTCGCTATACTGGGGGGATTTGTTTTTCTATGCATTTCCCCCCTTCTGTCTCATAAGTCGGGTCTTGAAGAAAATTCAACAAGACTCCGCATCGGGTATTCTGGTTGTGCCCGACTGGCCTACTCAGCCATGCTTCCTTGTGGTACTGGACATGATCTCAGAACCATGCATTCCAATACCCAAATGTCTGAGTTTATTGGTACATCCTGTGACAGGGGAGAGTCACCCGTGCCATGACCGGATGAACCTATTGGTTTGCAGGGTTTGAAAAGGCCACTCCTGGATTTTGGACTCTCGGACCGAACAATGAATATCATCACAGCATCATGCAGGGAGTCCACCAGGAGATAATACCTCACTTACGTCAAGAAATGGGAGGTGTTTTATACCAAGACAAACAACACATATGACACAGCCACCATTCCGGAAGTGCTGGAGTTCCTGGCAAGCCTTCATTTTGATGAAGGTTTAAGCTACAGTGCCATCAACTGTGCCAGGAGTGCCCTATCCTCATATCTCGGACAAGGTTTAAATCATCTTGCAGTGGGGTCTCACCCCTTGGTGTCTAAACTAATGAGGGATATTTTTAACTCAAATCCCCCCAGGCCTAGATATTCCCAGACCTGGGATATTAGCATTGTGCTAACCATGCTCCAAGGGTGGGCACCAGTAACGTCTCTTTCCTTAGCCAAATTGACATACAAAATGGTAATGCTGATGGCACTCGTGATGGCGCAACGGGTCCAGTCCCTACACAAGCTAAGTATGGACGCCATGGTTATAACCAACAATAAGGTAACTTTCTTCATTCAGGGGTTACTCAAACAAAACAGGCCTGGATCATCTGGCCGCAAGTTGGATTTCCTGGCCTACCCCATAGACAGCCGCCTATGCATAGTGATCCACCTTTTACACTACATGGAGGTCACCAAGTGTCTCAGGGGCACGGAAAGGGCTCTGCTTATAAGTCACAAGCTTCCTCATCACAGAGTCACCATGCAAACTATTTCAAGATGTCTAAGGGTGGTATTGGGTGCAGCGGGGGTGGACACTGATGTTTTTAAATCTCACTCCACCAGGGCTGCATCTACATCGGCGGCAAGGATGATGGAAGTTCCTATGGACCACATCGTTGCAACGGCGGGTTGGGCTAATGAGAAAACCTTTCAGCGGTTCTATAATAAACCCGTGGCCGCACCTGAGACTTTTGCAGACATAATATTAAGTTCTGTATTATATTTTCCCTGAAGTAGGGGTATTATTATTTGTTATTGTTAAATAAATACCCTCTTGTTTTTCAGCACAGTTTCATGTCTGAAATACGTTAACATACTTCCTCCATTTGTCATTATGGCAGTGTGTGAGCATGGACTCGTTCCAGGTCTTGAAATCACAGAGCTTTGAAATCTTCACGTAGTCACTCATGTGACTCCGAAGTAAAATAGTAAGATTAAATGAGAACTTACCAGTTTGAAGTTTGATCTTCATTTTATGAGGAGTTACGATGAGGGATTAAGTGTCCTCCGCTCCCAAACCCTCTATTATAAAGGTCAACTGGTATGCTGGTTCTCTTATCTTACTATGTTAGTCAACTCTGTTATCTGTGATTTCACACCGCTGCTTTGAAGAATGTCGTGCATGCGTGCTGGCGGGGTCTTCACGTAATCTCTCATCGTAACTCCTCATAAAATAAAAATCAAACTTCAAACTGGTAAGTTCTCATTTAATCTTACTATTTTCACACCATACCTCCCATATCTCTGTCATCGGTTCATGAGTTGGATGGGGTGCTTGACTTTGCATGCGATGTTGCGTGGCCCGGGCCAAAACTCCTCAGCTGGCCCGCCGGCTGGGCTTTGTGTGCAGTTCAGCACCCGGGCCAACTCAACATTCACCCAGCCACGGCCGAGTCGGTCAATGAATTGCCGTGGGGAATTTGTCCCATATTTTGACCATTTGTCCCTTATTTGGGAGTGAGAAAGTCGGCAACCCTACCACTGAGTCCGCGCATCCAACTCATGAACCGATGATCGGCCGTGAGAAGGAGGGGTGGTGGTGTCGGTGGTCAGCGAAGGTCCGAAGGTCGGACAGCTGGCCGGGCTGCCGACCGACGGGGCCACAGGCGAGGCGCTGCTGCTGCTGCTGCTGCACTCATCAGACGGGTGAGGCGGGGCCGGATGTGTCGCTCCGACCCGACAGTCCCCTCGACCAGAGTAGTAGCAGTCAAATACGGGACAAGAGCGGTCCCATACGGGACAAACCAATTCATGCCAATATACGGGGTGTCCCGGCTAATACGGGACAGTTGGCATCCCTAGTTGGTGGGCTGAAGGGCTCTGCTTATAAGTCACAAACGTCCTCATCACGGAGTCATCGTGTAAACTATTTCAAGATGGCTAAGGGTGGTATTGGGTGCAGCGGGGGTGGACACTGATGTTTTTAAATCTCACTCCACCAGGGCTGCATCTACATCGGCGGCAAGGATGATGGAAGTTCCTATGGACCACATCGTTGCAACGGCTGGTTGGGCTAATGAGAAAACCTTTCAGCGGTTCTATAATAAACCCGTGGCCGCACCTGAGACATTTGCAGACATAATATTAAGTTCTGTATTATAATTTCCCCGAAGTAGGGGTATTATTATTTGTTGTTGTTAAATAAATACCCTCTTGTTTTTCGGCACAGTTTCATGTCTGAAATACGTTAACATACTTCCTTCATTTGTGATTATGGCAGTGTGTGAGCATGGACTCGTTCCAGAGCATGAAATCACAGAGCTTTGAAATCTTCACATAGTCACTCACGTGACCCCGTAGTAAAATAATAAGATTAAATGAGAACTTACCAGTTTGAAGTTTGATCTTCATTTTATGAGGAGTTACGATGAGGGATTACGTGTCCTCCGCTCCCAAACCCTCTATTATAAAGGTCAACTGGTATGCTGGTTCTCTTATCTTACTATGTTAGTCAACTCTGTTATCTGTGATTTCACACCGCTGCTTTGAAGAATGTCGCGCATGCGTGCTTCACGTAATCTCTCATCGTAACTCCTCATAAAATAAAAATCAAACTTCAAACTGGTAAGTTCTCATATAATCTTATTATTTTCACACCATACCTCTCATATCTCTGTGTTATCGGTTCATGAGTTGGATGGGGTGCTGGTCTTTGCGTGCGATGTCGCGTGGCCCGGGCCAAAACTCCTCAGCTGGCCCGCCGGCTGGGCTTTGTGTGCAGTTCAGCACCCGGGCCAACTCAACATTCACCCAGCCACGGCCGAGTCGGTCAATGAATTGCCGTGGGGAATTTGTCCCATATTTTGACCATTTGTCCCTTATTTGGGAGTGAGAAAGTCGGCAACCCTACCACTGAGTCCGCGCATCCAACTCATGAACCGATGATCGGCCGTGAGAAGGAGGGGTGGTGGTGTCGGTGGTCAGCTGGCCGGGCTGCCGACCGACGGGGCCATGGGCGAGGCGCTGCTGCTGCTGCACTCCATGGGCTGCACTACGTCAGGACGGGTGAGGCGGGGCTGGACGCGGCGCTCCGACCCGACAGTCCCCTCGACCCGAGTAGTAGCAGTCAAATACGGGACAAGGGCGGTCCCATACGGGACAAACCAATTCATGCCAATATACGGGGTGTCCCGGCTAATACGGGACAGTTGGCAATCCTAGTCTGTGGGCTGAAGGGCCTGTTTCCGCGCTGTATCTCTACACTAAATCAGCAGGTCCCACCTATACTAATCACCAGCATCTCTCCCACTCTCCCACAGAGACCATGATGACTGTATGAGCATCGTGACAGGTCTCCGTCTCTGGCATTCCCAGCAGCTTCCCGGTGGTCTCCAGGGACTGGTCCTCAACCCCATCTTCAAGGAGAACCTACGCATCGCGCTCCTCGGCGGGTGAGTATGGAGCGTCGCGTCCGTGTAGCAGACGGACATAGCGGAGTTCCGCAAGGGTCGGTGCTGGGGCCGCTACTCCTCACGGAGTTTATTAATGATTTGGACGAAGGGATTGAAGGCTCTGGGGCCAAGTTTGTAGATGATACAGAAACAGGTGGACGGGCAGATAGTGCAGAGGAGGCAGGGACTCGGCAGAAGGACTTGGGCAGGTTGGGAGAGTGGGCAGAGAAGTGGCCGATGGAATATAGTGTAGCAAAGTGTGGAGTCATGCATTTTGGTGGTGGGAATAAAGGCGTAGACTATTTCCTAAATGGGGACGGAATCCAGAAACCAGAGGTGCAAAGGGACCTGCACCTATTGTCTATTGTCTACCGATTCAACTTGCAGATTAACTTGTTGGGAATCCTGCACCAGCATCCCACAGGTCCCTTTGTACCTTTGCCACAGAAGGCTGTGGAGGCCAAGTCAATGGCTATTTTTAAGGCAGAGAGAGATAGATAGATTCTTGATTAGTACGGGTGTCAGGGGTTATGGGGAGAAGGCCAGAGAATGGGGTTAGGAGGGAGAGATAGATCAACCACGGCGGAGTAGGTTTGATGGGCCGAATGGCCTAATTCTGTTCCAATAACTTATCACCTTATGACCTTTTGATCCTGGCAACTTGTGACCCCTGACCTTTCTGACACATCGTAACACGTGATACATTTAAATACAACGCCAGTTGCTTTGCCATCCCATGTTTATCAAACAATAATGGGATTCCCATTCCTTCTCTCCAGAGATGCTGCCTGTCCCGCTGAGTTACTCCAGCATTTTGTGTCTATCTTCGGTTTAAACCAGCGTCTGCAGTTCCTTCCTGCACATTTCCGCATCATCATATTAGTTTAGTTTAGTCAGCACGGAAACAGGCCCTTCGGCCCACCGAGTCTGCGCCGACCAGCGATCCCCGCACACTAACACTATCCTACACACACTAGGGATAATTTACAATTTTCCCAAAGCCAATTAGCCTGCAAATCTGTACGCCTTTGGAAGACAGTGGGAGGAAACTGGAGTTCCCGGAGAAAGCCCACGCAGGTCACGGGGCGAACATACAAACTCCGCACAGACAGCACCCGTGGTCAGGATGGAACTCGGGTCTCTGGCGCTGTGAGGCAGCAACTCTACCGCTGTGTCACCGTGCCACCCAAACGCCAGGCTTTGTCCCCCACCCTCCTCTCCTCCAGCTTTCTCCTTCTCCCAACCACAATCAGTTTGAAGAAGGTGAAGGGAAAAAGATTTAATCGGAAACTGAGGGGTAATCTTTTCACACAAAGGGTGGTGGGTGTATGGAACAAGCAGCTGGTGGAGGTAGTTGAGGCTGGGACTATCCCAACGTTTTAGAAACAGTTAGACAGGTACTTGGATAGGACAGGTTTGGAGGGATATGGGCCAGACGTGGGTAGGTGGGACATGTTGGTCAGTGTGGGCAAGTTGGGCCGAAGGGCCTGTTTCCCCGCTGTGTCACTCTATGACTCTAAGGGTCCCGACCCAAAACGTCAGTTCAGTTGAGTTTATTGTCACGTGTACCGAGGTACAGTGAAAAGCTTTTTGTTGCGTGCTATCCAGTCAGCAGAAAGACAATACATGATTACAATCGATCCATTCACAGTGTACAGATACATGAGAAGGGAATAACGTTTAGTGCAAGGTAAAGCCAGCAACGTCCGATCAAGGATAGTCCGAGGGTCACCCAATGAGGTAGATTGTAGTCAGCACTGCTCTCTGGTTGTGGTGGGATGGTTCAGTTGCCTGATAACAGCTGGGAAGAAACTGTCCCTGAATCTGGAGGTGTGCGTTTTCACACTTCTGTACCTCTTGCCTGATGGGAGAGGGGAGAAGAGGGAGTGACCGGGGTGAGACTAGCGGGCCTTGCCGAGGCAGCGTGAGGTGTAGATGGAGTCAATGGAAGGGAGGTTGTTTGCTTCGCCTTGTCCTCCAGGGATGCAGCCTGTTTGACCCGCTGATGTCCTCCAGCACTTAGTGTTTGGTTTCACGTGAATGCTGCCTATTTCCAGCTCGGTTCCACAGACGAGCTTCCTGTTGAAGAAGCCGTAAACGTTGGCACTGGTTTCTCTGCAGCACTCTGGTCCCTGGGTCTCTGCTCGAGATGCTTCAGCCGAGGGCATTGTGGCCTTGCTCAAATTGCTGCAATTAAACCACCAATGCTTTTAGTAACTATAGCAATGGCTAAACCATTCATTTAATTGTTCAGAAACAACCAAGCGTTTAACAAAATCAATTTACAATCCAAAGTACTTATCAACTCGGAAATGGAGACGCTTTGTGTTTAAGGCTCCCGGTATCATTATCAATCGTTCAGAACTCGCTGTAATGAGGTAGCAATGAAGCATTGACCTCTCAATACCGTCCATTCAAAGGGCAGCACGGTGGCGCAGCGGTAAAGTTGATGCCTCTCAGCGCCAGAGACGCAGGTTCGATCCCGGCTATGGGTACTGTCTGTACCGAGTTTGCACGTTCTCCCCGTGACCTGCGTGGGTTTTCTCCAAGATCATCGGTTTCCTCCCACACTCCAAAGACATGCAGGTTTGCAGGTTACACAAAAAGCTGGAGAAACTCAGCGGGTGCAGCAGCATCTAAGGAGCGAAGGAGCTAGGCGACGTTTCGGGTCGAGACCCTGAAGAAGGCCATTAGATGCTGCTGCACCCGCTGAGTTTCTCCAGCTTTTTGTGTAACCCTCGATTCTCCAGCATCTGCAGTTCCTTCTTTAACAGGTTTGCAGGTTAATTGGCTTGGTGTAAATATGTAAATCGTCCCCAGTGTGTGTAGGATAGTGTTAGTGTGCGGAGATCGCTGGCCGGTGCGGACTCGGTGGGCCGAAGGGCCTGTTTCCGTGCTGTATCTCTAAACTGTGTGTAGGATAGTGTTAGTGTGCGGGGATTGCTGGTCGGTGCGGACTCAGTGGGCCGAAGGGCCTGTTTCTGCACTGTTTCTCTAAACTAAAACTAAACTAAACTCCCAGCTACAGACAGCACAGGGGAGATAGAGAACCCGGATAGATCTACTGCCAGTGTGGTGTAGGAAGGAACTGCAGATGCTGGTTTACACCGAAGATCGACACAAAATGCTGGAGTAACTCAGCGGGACAGGCAGAATCTCTGGATAGGATATTCTGAAGAAGGATCTCGACCCGAAATGTCACCCATTCCTTCTCTCCAGAGATGCTGCCTGTCCCGCTGAGTTACTCCAGCATTTTGTGTCTTCCTTCCAGGAACACTTCACAGTATGAGGTGGTGTAATGATTAGATGACAGATAGCCACAGTCTCTTTCCCATGGTAAAGGGCATCTAAAACTTGAAGCTGTAGGGTTAAGGTGAGTGGGAGGATGTTTAAAGAAGCTAAGGGACAAATTAAGGGCATAAGTGATAGGAGCAGAATTAGACCATTCGGCCCATCAAGTCTACTCCGCCATTCGATCATGGCTGATCTATCTCTCCCTCCTTACACCATTCTCCTGCCTTCTCCTCATAACCTCTGACACCCGTTCTAATCAAGAATCTATCTATCACTGACTTAAAAATATCCACTGACTTGGCCTCCACAGCCTTCTGTGGCAAAAAATTCCACAGATTCACCACCCTCTGACTAAAGATTCTTCACTCAGATTATCACCATCGGCCCATTTGCACCTCACGCTGCCTCGGCAAGGCCAGCAGCATCATCAAGGACCAGTCTCACCCTATCCACTCCCTCTTCACCCCTCTCCCACCAGGTGCAGAAGTGTGAAAACGCACACCTCCAGATTCAGGGACAGTTTCTTCCCGGCTGTAATCAGGCAACTGAACCTTCCTCTCACCAACAGGAGAGCAGTCCTGACCTCCCATCTACCTCATTGGAGACTCTCGGACTATCTTTAATCGGACTCTACCGGACTTTGTCTTGCACTAAACGTTATCCCCTTTATCCTGTATCTGTGCACTGTGGACGGCTCGATTGTAAACATGTGTAGTCTTTCTGCTGACTGGATAGCACGCAACAAAAGCTTTTCACTGAACCTCAGTACACGTGACAATAAACTAAACTAAACTAAACTTGCTGTACACAGCCCTATCCCAGGGGATGGACAGTGCTGGATAATACAGGTCGAAGCTGCCCCGTTAAACCCTCCCAGGGCAGAGACAGCACACGTTAGATACAGAGCAATGCTCCCTCTTTGTGTGTGTGTGTGTCTGTCTGGACTGTGGTCAGTGTGTGTGACTAAGTCAAGTCAACTTTATTTGTCACATACACATACAAGATGTACAGTGAAATGAAAGTGGCAATACCTGCGGGATTGTGCAAAACAACAGAACAGAACCAGTATTTACATTTTTTTTTAAAGACACAACAGTATTTACGCCCTGGTGGGATCAGAGTTTGCAGTCCTGACGGCCTGTGGGAAGAAACTCACTCTCATCCTCTGTGTTTTCGCAGCGTGACAGCGGAGGCGTTTGCCTGACTGTAGCAGCTGGAACAGTCCGTTGCTGGGGTGGTAGGCGTCCCCCATAATGTTGCTGGCTCTGGCTCTGCACCTCCTGGTGTATAGGTCCTGCAGGGGGGGGGGGGGGGGGGGGGAGTGTAGTTCCCATGGTGCGTTCGGCCGAACGCACTACTCTCTGCAGAGCCTTCCTGTCCTGGGCAGAGCTGATGCCAAACCAGATCGAGATGTTTCTGGTCAGGAAACTTTCTACAGCACCAGAGTAGAAGGATTGAAGGTTCCTCAGAGAGACTCTGAATTCCCTCAGCTGCCTGAGGTGGTAAAGGTGCTGCCTTGCCTTTCCCACCAGTGCGGCAGTGTGTGTGTGTGTGTGTGTGACTGGGGGCTGTGGTCAGTGTGTGACCATGCACTGTGGTTAGTGTGTGTGTGTGTGCTATGGTGGAGGTCCACAGATGTAGATGTAGTTACACTACTGACCATCAGTGTGAGTGCTGGGACCTGTGCTATTGATTATAACGGAGTGATTTGTTGTCCATTCACAGGGGTAAGGCATGGGCTGATGACACCAGCCAGCTGGGGCCGGACAAGCACGCCCGAGACATCACCTCACTGGACAAGTACACCATGGAGCGGTGGGAGGTGAGTCCGAGGCACTGCCACTACCCCACAGTTCAGTTTAGTTTAGAGATGAAGCGCGGAAACAGGCCCTTCGGCCCACCCAGTCCACGCCGACATGCGATCCCCGCACACTAACACTATCCGACACGCACTGGGGACAATTTACAATGACTCCAAGCCAATTAACCTACAAACCTGCACGTCTTTGGAGTGTGGGAGGAAACCGGAGCGCCCGGAGAAAACCCACACAGTTCACGGGGAGAACGTGCAAACTCCGTACAGACAGCACCCGGTAGTCGGGATGGAACCCGGGTCTCTGGCGCTGTGAGGCAGCAACTCTACCGCCACGGACTCGGTGGGCCGAAGGGCCTGTTTCCGCACTGTATCACCGAACTAAGCTAAACATGGTGAAGGGAATAACGTTTAGTGTAAGATGAAGTCCAGTCTGAAGAAAGGTCTCGACCCGAAACGTCACCTAGACCGGAAACATGGCAGGAAACATGTTCCCCATGTTGGGGGAGTCCACAACCAGGGGCCACAGGTTAAGAGTAAACGATAGGTCATTTAGAACGGAGATGAGGACAAACTTTTTCACCCAGGGGGTTGTGAATCTGTGGAATTCTCTGCATCAGAAGGCAGTGGAGGCCAATTCTCTGGATGCTTTCAAGAGAGAGCTAGATAGAGCGTTTAAAGATAGCGGAGTCAAGGGATATGGGGAGAAGGCAGGAGCGGGGTACTGATTGTGGATGATCAGCAGTGATCACAGGGAATGGCGGTGCTGGCTCGAAGGGCTGAATGGCCCACTTCTGCACTATTATCTATCAAAGCAACAACATCAGATGGACACAAAATGCTGGAGTAACTCAGCGGGACAAGCAGCATCTCGGGAGAGAAGGAAGGGCTGCATTTCGGTTTGAGACCCTTCTTCAGACTCAAAAGGTATAGACTCAAATAGGCAATAAATAATAGGTGCAGGAGTAGGCCATTCAGTCCTTCGAGTCAAGCGGAGTCAAGGGATATGGGGAGCAGGCAGGAACGGGGTACTGATTGTGGATAATCACAGTGAATGGCGGTGCTGGCTCGGAGGGCTGAATGGCCTGAAGAAGGGTCTCAATCCGAAACGTCACCTATTCCTTTTCTCCAGAGATGCTGTCTGACCTGCAGGGCTACTCCAGCTTTTTGTGTCTATCCAAAGTCCAGTAAAGTCTGAGTGAAGATAGTGCGAGGGTTTTGAGTGGGGTACAGCAGATGCACTGTGTCACGGAACACTTTGTCTCATCGTTGTGTTGTAGATCGGGGTCGGCAACAGTGGAATCATCGGCAAATTGAACTGCAAGCATGCGGGCTGTGTCTGGGGAGACACTGGAGGTGGATAGTCAGTCGTTCCAGTGATGTCCACAGCCAGGGGATAAAGAGGCAGTGAGATGAGTAATCCTTGGCTCCTCGCACTCCCATCATGAGTTGTTCTCTTGCCAGCTTCGACTCCGCGATCAGTGCGTTCAAATTCTCCGTTAATGCAATCGATGCCATTATCCTGCTTTCCTCGCCTCTCTGGAGAGGGAAACGGCTGAAAATAGCTTCGCCACGGAGTGTTGCTTCATATTGACGGCTGCAAAACTCCTGCCTCTGCTTGTCTCATAAGCACCTGGGGCGAGCAGAAGCCAGAGACGAGCTTCGATACGTTCCCCGAAGATCGGCTGGGCAGATTGCGTGCATGCTCAGGCACGGTGGCTCAGCGGTAGAGTTGCTGCCTTACAGCGCTTACAGCTCCAGGGACCCGGGTTCGATCCCGACTGCGGATGCCGTCTGTACGGACAGTTTGCACGTTCTCCCCGTGACCTGCGTGGGTTTTCTCCGGGAGCTCCGGTTTCCTTCCACACTCCACCCACACACACAAGTTTGTAGGTTAATTGGCTGGGTGTAAATGTAAAATTGTCCCCAGTGTGTGTAGGGTAGTGTTAGTGTGTGGGGATCGCTGGTCGGCGAGGACTCGGTGGGCCGAAGGGCCTGTTTCCGCGCTGTATCTCTAAACCAAACTAAAATTAATGGCTGCAAGATTTCAGTCTCTGCTCACGTCCAAACAATCTGGAGCGGACAGAGGACAGAGATGAGTGTTGATGGTTTCGTTAAGATGGGCTTGGCAGATTGGGCACATGGTCAAGCCTGACTATCCCAACGTTTCAGAAACTGTTAGACAGGTACATGGACAGGACAGGACGGGTTTGGAGGGATATGGGCCAAATACTGGCAGGTGGGACTAGTGTAGCTGGGACATGTTGGCCGGTATGTGGGCAAGTAGGGCCGAATGGCCTGTTTCCACGTTGAATCACATTTTTGATGCGATGATAATTTTATAAATAGGGAGAGAATCCAGTAATTTGAGGTGCAAAGGGACTTGGGAATGCTGGTGCAGGATTCCCAAAAATGTTAATCTGCAAGTCAAATCAGTAATAAAGAAAGCAAACTCAATGCTGGCATTTATTTCAAGAGAGCTTGTGTACAGAGGCAGGGATGTAATGCTGAGGCTCTACAAGGCGCTGGTCAGGCCACATTTGGAATATTGTGAATAATTCTGGGCACCATATCTGAGGAAGGATGTGCTGGCTCTGGAGAGGGTCCAGAGGAGGTTTACAAGAATGATCCCAGGAATGAGTGGGTTAACCTATGATGAGCGTTTGACGGCACTGGGCCTGAACTCGCTGGAGTTTAGAAGAATGAGGGGGGACCCTCATTGAAACGTACAGATTAGTGAAAGGCTTGGATAGAGTGGATGTGGAGAGGATGTAACCACTAGTGGGAGAGTCTAGGACCAGAGGTCACAGCCTCAGAATTAACGGACGGTCTTTTAGGAAGTAGATGAGGATGAATTTCTTTAGTCAGAGGGTGGTGAATCTGTGGAATTCTTTGCCACAGAAGGCTGTGGAGGCCAATGGATATTATTAAGGCAGAGATAGATAGATTCTTGATTTGTGTGGGTGTCAGATGTAATGGGGAGAAGGCAGGAGAATGGGGATAGGAGGGAGAGATAGATCAGCCACGATTGAATGGCGGAGTAGACTTGATGGGACGAATGGCCTATAGACAATAGCCAATAAGTACAGGAGTAGGCCATTCGGCCCTTCGAGCCAGCATTCAATGTGATCTTGGCTGATGATCCCCAATGTGGGCAAGTAGAGGCGACCATCCCCATTCAATGTGATCTTGGCTGATCATCCCCAATCAGTTCCCCGTTCCTGCCTTCTCCCCATATCCCCTGACTCCGCTATCTTTAAGAGCCCTATCTAGCTCTCTAATGAAAGTATCCAGAGAAGCGGCCTCCACCGCCCTCTGAGGCAGAGAATTCCACAGACTCACAACTCTCTGTGAGAAAAAGTGTTTCCTCGTCTCCATTCTAAATGGCTTACCCCTTATTCTTAAAATGTGGCCCCGGTTCTGGACTCCCCCAACATCGGGAACATGTTTCCTGCCTCTAGTATCTCCAAACCCTCAATAATCTTATATGTTTCTATAAGATACCCACTGATTCTAAACTCCAGAGTATACAAAGGACAAAGGACATTAATTGTCACATACACCAATTTGTGTAGTGAAATTTGACTTCAGTCCAGTCCCCATCCCCTTGTCCACCCATAGTC